>APFE030035227.1:42316-81214 GCA_000404065.3 Pinus taeda | reverse complement strand
CCTATAGAAATTCCTGAACATCCTGTAGAACCCCTGCAGACTTCCTGTAGAAGCTCACAAATGAGGTTTCTTGATAGCCAAACTTTGTGAAACTCTATGGAAGGGTGTTAGGGACCCCTTAGGCCCTCCCTGAACCTTCCTGACCTCTTCCAAGCATTTCGTCTCACCAATCCACCTCTACACAATCAAGAATAGTGAAAGTCTATGCATGATAATTCTGACAACTTATTCAAAAAAACAAAAAGATGTTTTCTTTAGATAGAGGTAGTCTAGACACATGTATTTTACCTTCCTAGAAGTAATGGAATCTATTTCAGTAGCTTGCATCCTCTCTTTTGCATTAGTGGGACTAGTTGGTCAGATTAGGGTTTGCTTGGGTTTGCGCTTTCTTTCAGTTTTTCAGTTTCTTTTCGCAAGAAGATTAGCTTCCTTCAAGTTAGCTTCCATCCATTAGTTAAAAAGCTTCTTCTCAGAGCTCATAGAAGTTGGCTTGAGGCCCTAGCGGACTTGTGCCAGCTAACCAAGTGACAGTTGTGGCAAGAGCTAGTACTTGTTCATACAGCACTGTCGCTTGCAAGTTTGTTACGAACTACCGAGTTGATAAAAGTAAAGAAGGGAGTCTCAGGAGTTGCAGCATTATTTCTGCAATACTGGAGCCCGCCATTCTTTCTGGTGCCATTGCAGGGGAAGCGTCAGAGTATTTGTGATTGCTGCTTTTCTTCTATTTTCTACTACAACCTTCTACTAAGTAGTTTATTTCATTTTCATCATGCAATTTCATTTCCGCAAAAGTAGAGTAGACATTTCCTGCTTTCATATATTAGAATTTCAATTCTGCAACTTCAATTCTGCAAGCGTAGCTTAGCATTTCAATTCCACAATTTCGTTCCAGCAAAATAGATTAGTTCTTTCCTATTTTCATTTCCATTCCACATTTTCATTTCAGCAAGATAGTTAGTTGCAGTTCAATCTATTTTAGTTTTGAAGTTAGAAATAGAAAAAGCAACCAAAATTCTTTTTCCATTTCATGCCTCGTAGGAACAGAGATAAAACCAGAAAATTTCTACCCAACACCCCCACCACATCACTGAGTCAAACTTCTCTCTTCTTTGGTAACAGTGAGCCAGAAGAACTTATAGTTGAACCTCCTGAGATATACGAAGGTCCTATAATAGAATAAGAGCTAGAGAACATTTCGTGTGAGGCCATGGCTGAAAACCGAAACGGTAGAAGAGAAGATGAGAGAATAGAAGGTGCCTTTCCCATCTGATAAACCAATGGAGACATGAAAATGAAAAAAATAAGTCCCTCACCTTTACCTCACTTCCATGGATTGACTACTAAAGACCCTGATACCTTCCTGTTTGAGTTTGTTGTCCTTTGTCGAACTTACGACTATGCTGAGAACGAGAAAAATTTGAATCTATTTCCCTCTACCCTCAAGGATGCAACATTATGCTGGCTCATGGGGTTACTTGGAAACAGTATCACCACTTGGGCTTAGATGCAGCAAGCTTTTAACACCAAATACCGGGACTACTATGGGTCCAAGGAAACTAAGGGAGAGATCTTTCGGATGAACATGGGAAGTGATGAGTCTTTAGAAGATTACGAGGAAAGGTTCCAACTTAGTTATAAACGGGCCAGGTGCACACTTGACCCACAATCTCTGAAGCTGGTTCTGCTCCGACGAGTCCCTAAAGACATTTTAGGTAGCCTTCACATGTTGGCTGGAGGGGACATCTACCAACTACCTTATGAGGACATAAAGACCATGTTTAGAAACCATTCTAGGGAAGCCCAGAAGAGAGGTAGGGGGAATCCACTTTCAGCTAGTACCACCTTCTCCAAGCATGAGTTTGCTAATCAAATGGAATACCTTAAAAGTGAGATGAGATAGACTATTTCCATGCAACTTGATACCTTCCGAATTCAGCAGAAGAAAGAGGAAGCTAAGAGGGCTTTGGCCATTTTTCATCCTAGATGCATGAGGAAGCACCCTAAGAATGAGTGTCCATTGAGCTCAGTAGAGGTATGTTTCGTTTGTGAGGAAGACCACCCCACCAACCAATGCCCTACCTTGCCTGTATTTAAAGCCATGTACCTAGTGACTAAGGTGGCTAGTGAATCTCTCTACTTCCTCAACCAAAGGAGGTCACATGGCCCCAGACCTTTCTAACAGGGGATGCAAGGGACATCCCAAGCTTATTATAACCCCAACCTTCATGATCCGCACCTACTACATGGTCTTATCCATCACCACACCATACTTAACCTACTTCTCATTCATTTCACTCACATGCCCAACCACAACCTTAGTGGAATGCACCTCAACCAAGGTGGAGGCATCAATACAACCCTCCTCCTGCCATTTTGCCTCCACCACTGGCTCAACCACAACCATTACCTCCTGCTCCTCCAAGACAACCCCATATGCCTTCTCAACCAAACTCGAACCCCAACAACAGATAGGCCCAGCAGGTATATACTGGGGAGACAACATGCCCTACTTATGTTGTGGAGATCCAGGATATCAACCTGTGATCTGGGAGGGTCGTTCCAGAGCGCCAACCTCCTCCCGTAGAGGAGGAGGGAGAGAAACATGAAAGTGAACCCAAAGCCATTCCACCCTTTCCTGAGCAACTAACAGTAACCACGCAACCCATCCCAGAGGAGACTGAGCTTGTTAGAGAATTCAAGTAGTTTTGTGTTAAAACACCACTTCTGTAGGCCATAAAAGATGTACCAATATACAACAAATTGATTAAGGAGAAGTGTTTCAGGCACCCAGGCAGGCGAAAGAGATATGTGTCAACTATCAATGTCATAGGACAACTGTCCGATCTTATGTTGTTGCAAGTAATCTATCCAAAGTATTTGGACCGTGGGAGTCCTGTAGTTGATGCTCACATCAATGGCACCATCATCCCCCACACCTTGATTGATCTAGGGGATGCCATTAATGTGATGACCAGGGACACTATGCTTAAACTCAACCTTCATAGTTCCTTAAGGAAGACCTCGACAATACTGCAGTTGGAAAACCGCTCCACCGTGACTCCTGAAGGGATTGTGGAAGATGTCCTGGTCTCTGTTGACTCTTGGAAGTAGCCTGTAGACTTCTTGGTCCTTCAGCCGAAGGAAAAACTCACTGGATAGCCCCTCATCTTAGGAAGGTCTTGGCTAGCTATTGCGGATGCTTACATTAGCTGTCGAGTGGGAAGCATGACCATCAAGAATGGGCCTATGTCCAAACAGCTAGTCCTATAACCTCCTGCCTAACCTGTGCTAGAACATGACTTACCACTCTGGTTGGAAGAAGGAGATGAGGACGAGGTCTACTCTGCACCATTTTGCACAATGGAGGCCACCAGAGGAGGTCGTCAAACTGAGGATGATTTGATTGAGAACTTAATCTGAAATCCTCCTCCTGGTGCACTATCCTTAGAAGAGTTGGTGGAAGATATTCAAGCCAGTGCTTTAGTAGACCTCTGTGTGACTGATCCGGCCTCTCCCAGAGTTAATAATGTGGAGTTTGGCCTTGAAATAATTTTAAAGATCAACTCCTCTCTCTCTCCCTCTCAGGAAAAAGAGCTATGTAGCCTTTTGAACCGCCATTTGGAGGCTTTTTCCTGGAGCTATAGGGAAATGAAAGGAATCCATCCTTCAGTCTGTACCCATCATATTTACATTAAAGAGGATTGTAAGTGGATCAGGTAGCCTCAGAGGAGAATGAATCCAGCCCTTAAGGACATTGTTAAAGAATAATTGCAAAAATTGCTAGATGCAGGACTCATCTACCCCATCTCGGACAGCGAATGGCTTTCCCTTGTGGTGTTGGTACCCAAGAAAAATAGGAAGTGGAGAATATGTGTAGATTACAGAGAACTAAACAAAGCCACCAAGAAAGACCACTTCCCTTTGCCTTTCATAGATCAAGTGTTGGATGGACTGGCAGGGAAGAAGTTCTTCTCTTTCCTAGATGGGTTCAGTGGGTATAATCAGATCCGAATCAGCCCGGAGGACTAAGATAAGACCACCTTCACTTGTCCATGGGGTACCTTTGCCTACCGATTCCTTCCCTTTAGGCTATGCAATGCTCCTGCCACTTTCCATAAAGATGTATTGAGCATATTTTCTGTGCTGGTTCAGGATTCGGTGGAAATTTATATGCATGACTTTACTCCTTATGGGTCTAACTTCCAAGAAGCCTTGTCCAACCTGGGAAAAGTTTTAAACAAGTGCATTGAGATGAACCTGTCCCTCAATCTTGAAAAATGTGAATTCCTGATGACCGAAGGGACCATGTTAGGTCATACCATTTATCGTCAAGGATTATAGGTGGATCCTAAAAAAATTGCTATCATCAAAAAGGTTCCACCTCTTCAGAAGGTAAGAGATGTTTGGAGTTTCTTGGCTTAGCGAGATATTATAGAAGATTCATTAAAGATTTCCGTAAGCTAGCCTCGCCATTGTTTGGCCTCTTAGGAAAAGGTGTTGAGTTTAAACAGACTGACGACTGTCAAGGGGCTCTGAATGAGTTGAAAGATAAGTTAGTGTCTGCCCCAATCTTGAGAGGCCCAAACTGGGCCCTACCTTTCCACATCCACACTAATGCCTCGAACAAAGCCATAGGGGCAGCCTGAGGACAAGTTGAGGAGAAACTTCCATATGCCATATACTTTGTCAGCAAAAACCTGTCCAAGGAAGAAATGAACTATACTATAACTAAGAAAGAGTTCCTGGCCGTAGTCCATTCCCTGAACAAGTTCTGACACTACATCACAGGTTATCAAACATTTGTACATATTGATCATGCTGTGATTAGATATTTAATGAAGAAGCCTGATATAAATACTCGTATCATTAGATGGTTACTTTTGTTGCAGCAATTTTATTTAACTATCGTCGAAAAACCGGGTAAAGAGAATGTTGTTGCTGACTTCTTGTCTAGATTGGATTTGCCTGCATGTGAAGAGGGAACAGTGGATGACCAGATGCCAGATGAGCATTTGTTTGCTATCTCAGTACTCTCTCCATGGTTTGTTGATATAGCAACCTACTTGGTCTCATCACAGTTCCCTCCGCATCTATCCTCAAAGGAGAAGAGTAGAATTGTGAGGAAGAGTGCCCCATTCACTTGGATCGGGGGCAACCTGTTCAAACTTGGCCCAGATCAGATCTTGAGGTGTTGTGTTAGGGAGGAGGAAGTCTTTGACATTCTCCTAAACTGTCACGATGGACCCTGTGGAGGCCACTTTGCAGCAAAGAGGACTGCCTTCAAAATTCTATAGGTAGGCTACTATTGGCCCACTCTTCATCAAGATGTCATAAGATATATCAGCCAGTGTGACCAATGTCAGAGTATGGGGAAACCAACTCCAAGGGATGAAATGCCTCTCCAACCTCAAGTGACCCTTGAGCCATTTGAGAAGTTGGGCATGGATTTTGTGGGTCCTATCAACCCTTCTTCAATGCAAAGGTCTTAGATCATTGTGTGCACTGCCTACCTAACAAAGTGGGTAGAAACAAAGGCAATCAAAGAAGTGTCAGAAGAAAAGGTGGCTGAGTTTTTAAGAGAAAATATCTTCTACAAATTTGGCTACCCAAGAGAGTTAGTCACCGATCAAGGAAGCCAGTTCACCTCTAACTTAATTTAATACTTTCTCGCTCATCACAAGATCAGGCATAGGACTTCCACCCCATATCATCCTCAAGAAAATGGGCAGGTGAAAGTCACTAAGAGAGCATTAGAAGGGATTTTGACTAAGGTGGTGAGAAGCCGCAGAAAGTATTGGGAAGGTCGCTTAGTTGAGGCCACTTGGGCCTACAACACCACTTGGAAGACCACAACCAGTTTCACACCTTATGAGCTGGTCTACGGGAAGAAAGCTCTGATATCAATAGAGTTTGACTACAACACATTGAGGATGGCAGCTCAGCTGGACCTAGATCTCAGCCATGCTTAATGTGAAAGGTTATTGCAGCTGAATGGGTTAGATGAACACAGAATGCAGGCCCTCCTCCACTCGAAAGTTGTTCAACTTCAGAGGAAGATATGGCATGACTGACACCTTAATGAAAAGAAATTCCAATTGGGAGATTGGGCGCTACTGTATGACTCCAGACACAAGGATTTCAAAGGGAAGCTAAGGACAAGATGGCTAGGACCATATACAGTGGATAAATGCAATGACAATGGTTCAGTCCTTATTAGGACCATTGATGAAGAATCCATCCCCATGCTCGTCAATGGGCATCGACGGAAGATCTACAAGAAACCCCTTTTGAGGTAGGAGTTCATTGAAACTGTGGAAAAATCAGTGCTAGTAATAGAGAAGGGTTCTGCATCTATTCTAGCCACACCTTGATCATAAAAAAAAAAGGGAAAAAAAGAATAAAAATATCCCTCAAGGAAAACCTCTCTGAGGCGCCCAGGGCAGATAGTAAGGGTGAAAGCCTCATGGAGGCGCCCCTGCTGTCTCTCAGAAAATAAAGAATTTGAATAAAAAATACCTTTGGGTGAAAACCTCTCTGAGGCACCAAAGGCAGACAATAGGGGTGAAAACCTCATGGAGGCGCCCTGCTATCTATCTCAAAAAAAAAAAAAAGAAAAAAAAAGAGAAAAAAGAAGCAAGTTTAATCTCTGAAGAATTATTGCAGGTTGGAGGAATATAGTGCAGAAAAGAAGGTCGCTTAAAACAAGGACAGGGGTCCGTACCCAGTTACCAAGCATCCTCACATACACTCCCTCCATGGACACTCATTTTTTTCAGGATTTGGACACAATCTGGTCAAGGTTCAACCTCCTACAGGAAGTTTTAGGACTTCCTACAGGAAGTTCTGCATTTCTACAGGAAACATCCTGTAGAGCCTTTGGGCAGGCCATAATCGATTCTGGAGAGGGATTTGAAGCTTGAAATCTGTTGATGGGGAATGCAACCACCCTTTTCTTCCATCCACCACTTGTTTTATCTCCTTCCACTGCCATTACAACAATCTGGTTATGTATTCCTGCACAGTCATACAAGAGTTTTGTTTCCTTAGATTAATTTTTTTCCCTCCAAGTGAAAAATCAAGCATAGAGACGCTCGCACAGTCTAGCTGTCAAGGCTCCATCAGGACCCTTCATCTGTGAATGCAAACCTTCTCATTTCAACATGCATCCCAGGAGGAGAAGCAGCTACAGGATGTCCTACAGGAATCTTGTAGCAGTTTATTTGGCTGGAGCACATACTATGGAGACACCAGCAGCTCAAATCAGACGGAGCCGGTGCAGGCAGCATTTACAACCAGAGGGTTGGGTCCTGAAGTCTTGGATACAGTATCAACCAATGAAAAAGGAGCTCTAGCGCCCATGCACGAAGAAGCAATGAGAAAATCCATCATTCCATGTCCCGAAGTCTATCCATGGTCACACAGGTAAGTGTCTAACCTTATTCGTCGAATTGCATAGACTATACTCTGAACTTTGCATGGCTCTGAAATGTGTGGATTGAAAAATCTCGGTGGCCAGTCAACTAGCCTCCCACAGCCAGTCAGATGGCCTCATGGGATCTTAACGAGCCCGATTATGCCAAAGAGACGGGCAGTCGACACGTGGGAAGTGTAAAGTCGGGGAGAATCGATAGTTTGGCAGAAATGGCAGTGGTTAATGGCAGAGAATAGATTTGGTGGTCAGAGACACGCTGAAGAATGATGGCTGTGACGTTGGCTAATGGATCGTCCTGGACAGCTCACCCCCGCGCCATGAATTGCACAGTAATTCAAATTTCTCAGCTGAATAACTCATGATGAACCACTGTCATTTGCACTTGTAACCGTTATGCAGCAGAGTACGCATCCTCCTCCTCTGCAGCTTGTTAGCATGAGCTTCGCGGCCCATTCCAATGTCCTCCCATGTCTCATACTTTTCCAAAAGCATTGTGACATCCTCTAGAAGCCAGAAAAGCTTTCTACAAGAAGGAGCTCTACAGGAAACCCGACATAACAGAGAAACCTGGACTATCTACATCAAAGTTGGCAATTTCAAGAGAGGTAGGCCCAAACACACCATTTCCATGCATGATATTTCGAAAGGTGGTGAATTCGACATGTTGGAGTAGGAAAATTAAAAGCAAGTCTTCCTGTGAATCAAAATAGCAATTTACTTGTGGCTGCATGAAATTTGTTCATTGGTTTGCGTCCAAGATTTTCTCCATGGTTCCTGAAGAAAATTCCTCTTGTAGAGAAGTTGAAACACTGTCAGGGCTAACCGGTGTGAAAAAATGTGAATTTTACATGGTTATATGTATGTTGCGGGGTGGAAATTGAGCTATGCACTCTGTCTAGGGAAACCAGAATCGTCTCTCTGTACATGGGCAGTCGAGTTTTAAAATCAGGGAATTGATACAAAGTGACCTGAGGGCTACTATTTTCAATGTTCTGAGGATGAAACCATACATAGAATTCCCCTTCTAATCAAAGCATTAGCCAAAACAGAGCATTTTTCACCATGCCAGGAGGGTTTATCAGAAAGGAACCCTCGGATTCCAAGAAATTGCGAGAAACTCCTAAGGCGGTAGACCTATTTACCCGTGCAAATTGGATGATCTTCTGTGACAAAATTCAAGGTCACGATGATGAAATAACAAAGGAGTTCTTGAGGTCCCTGAAGCCTAAATCAAAGACACTAGCCACTGTAAATTTCAGAGGGTTGACCCTAAAGCTCACCCCACAGCTCATTAGCAGAGTCAATGATCTACCATTGGGGATACCCTGGGATAAAGAGGAAAGGAAATTGGGCCAAAAGGCCAAAATGGAATTCTTCCTACCAGAGGAACAGTTTTGAGAGGATAAGAATGGGGTCCAAAGAGCCAGCCTACAACCATTTTGGAGCGAGGTCAACCTTTAAATTATGAAATATATTACCTATGAGGGGTGGTTTAGTATTGTATACAATTATCACTTATGTTTGCTAACTGAACTTGGGAACAAGATGGATTTACCCACAGAACAAAAGTTGAGCATCCCCTACTTCCTCCTACAATCCTTGATTGAGTGTACCACAAAACTGAAGGAAGGGACACCAGACCAACTAGCCCATCATGGGTATTAAGCTTCTAGTAGAAGATGCACTCCATACCTATACTGTCCCTCTCTCCTGGGATATTTTTCACAATATGTATAAGGATGATGATATCCGAATTTTGGTCAAGGAACTCACTTCCTCCAGCAGTGAGGAGAAGGAGCACATTGAGGAAGAAAGAAATCCAAGGGTCAGCAAACCCCGTGTAGACCACCAAAGCAAGGACAAAAAGAGAAACGAGAGAAAGGCCAAGTTGCTGAGGCCAAAACTGTGGGTGGAAAAATGACACAAACACCCAGGGAGAAGAGATTGCAGAGCAGGGCAGAAAGGACTGAAAAAGTCCAAGTAAGTGAAGGCACACCCAAAGCAGCAACAACCAAACTAAAGGAGAAGGCATCCCTAGCCAAGTAGGCCAAAACAGTGCAAACTGGTTCTATAAGAAGCCAGAAGACCATTTCTATAGGAAGCCCAAAAACTGCTTCTACAGGAAGCGAGAAAACAGTCAGCACAGGACTATCTACAGGAATTCTGGAAAGAGGGCAAGGGAAGGAAGAATCTCTTGACGTTCTAGCTAGGGAGGCCGCAACTTTGCTAGCCACCCTCAGCACATCTCCAAAGAAAAAGGAAAAGCAGAAGAGGGAGCCTTCCATGTATTTTAAGGCAAGAAGAAGCACGACGATTAAAACTGGCAGACCAAAAGAGAAATAGTCAAAAGGACCAATTACAATTGTAGACACCCCATCCAAACAAAAGACATCCATCACATATGAGCAGGGAAGCCTGAAGACATCCACATGAAAGGAAAGGATGGAAACGTTGAACTCAGAGGCCTCTCTACAGGATGCCAAGGCTGCTCTACAGGAAACATTGGCTAGGCTGAAGGAGACCGAAAAGATGGAGGAAAAAGAAGCCAAGTCATCACTGGAGGAAGAGAAGGCTGATACCATTGTGGAACCAAGCCCCCAGCCCAGCTTGGGCTCTTACTAAAACTTCTTAGAGGCAGGGAAGATCATTCCCCAAAAATTCACAATGCCATTTTTCCTTGCACTAGAGGAAGAAAGAGTGAGGACCCACACTTGGATGAAGATCACTAAATCCAAGGGTGTGGCAGATATAGGACCTCTGGAGGAAAATCTCAAGGAGGCCCAAAAATAATTGGAAAGGGTACGACTTGTGGAGAGCTACCAGCAGGCCAAGCTACAGGAAGAGGATGAGCTACTTAGACAGTGGCTACAGTTACAAGGATAGAGGAAAGAAGATAGGCCTCACCTCTTGGGAGAATAAGAGCAACAGGGGAGGCCACAACAGCCAAAGATACCATAGAAGACTAGCAGAGAAAGGACGGAATGCAAACTGAAATTGAGACAATAAATCAACAACTACGGGAAAACGAATTGCAAGCATGCCTCGAGATACAATCTCGAAAACAACAGATACAAGAGAAGGAGGCCCAAATGGCCTGCATGGCCAGTTGGGCAATGGAAGCTCTGCAGTGTAGGTAGCCAGCCAAATCCTATGCCCTATACCTTAGGGATCAGTGGTTGCAATTTCAGATCAACACTTTGGCATAGAGAGGTATCACTCAATTCCAAAACCCCCAACAAGTCATGGCTTTATGTGACAGCATTTCGTCAGAAGACAAGGCCAAGCTATCAGAGTTATACCTACACAATTTGGCCCTTCCCAACATGAACTCATGGGACCCCAACACTGTAGTAGGGGACATGCAACTTATGGCCATGACCTCGTGGCTAAACCATGAAGAAAAGAGAGCAGTAGAGGTCAGAAATGTCATGGACCGGGAACTACAGGAACCGCTACTGATTAGAGCAGAGGCAGGGGATCCCTCAGCAGTAATATCCACCCACCAGCACCTGGCAAACAACTATCAGGCCATGCTAGATTACATGGATCTTCAAGCTCAGGCCGTAGCACATTTTGAGGACATGGAGCGACTATTGGGGGACAATTTTGTTCATGCTTGCACCCATAGGTGGAACACATTGTCACACAGCCTAAAAATCAGAGAATACCACACCCCAACTAGAATGAGGGAGGCCTTGGCATGAGTACCTCTCTATGAAAAGTCCATGCAGAATCTTCAGGCCAACTGGATAGGCCTTAAGTTAATTCCACCTTTGCTTTTGGGTTGCTGGAAGGAGGCACAGAAGAGGTGGAGCATAGGCAGTGGGAAGAGGTGGAAAGGAAGGCCAGATTCCATGGCAGTGAAGAAGATATTACTTCAAAAGCCTGGGATGTGAGGGAGGCGATCAAGGAAATCAAGGATGAGGAGCTGGACTAGTTGCTCAGAAGATGAGCGCCCATTTAGCAGGGGGGTGATGATGAGCCCCGAATTGGTTAACTTAGTGGGCTCATTTTACCTAATTGTCCTTGTTGAATCCTCCATATTTCATAGATTATGCATTTTTTTTAGTATGTTTATGTCATTTGAACAAATAAGGGTGGTCACTCTACCTAGGAGGCTAATACGTGGTTATTTCAGGTTTTTTGGAAAAATGTTGGAGCAAAACCAAGCAATCATGGGCTAGGTGACATCCAAGATTAAGGTGAGGATTCGTAGGGGGGTTTTCTGTGACATTAAATGGTCCTTCCTTGGGATCTCCACCCTCAACTCCGAGCTCATAGGCCACCAAAACAGATCCTAAAGGCAGCCAAACAGATTTGGGAAGAGGGGCTGTCTACTAGCAGTTGGGACAACTGAGTCCCTTGAATTGAGGAGGACTGCTAGGCCCCTCGTGATGTATATGTAAGAAGGCCTCAGCCTTCATAGTTTAATTTTGAAACTATTGTATTTTTCACACTATTGTGCTATCACTTTCAGCTCGTTTTCTTGTAGCCATTGTGGTTAAGTTTCTGGTGATGACTATTTTTTGATAATGACAAGCAGTCCTATTTGGTATCAACTCTGAGTTCTTTATAGGAGCCGTAGCTCTTAGGGTTGGGACCAACCTGATAGAAAAGGCCTCCATTATGTATCCTTATTTGTCCTTTATGCATTGTTGTTTCTCCTCTATGTATCGTTATTTCTCCTTTATGCATCGTTGTTTCTCCTTTATGTATCGTTATTTCTCCTTTATGCATTTGCAAAATCATTTATGTTAGGTAGATTAAATTGTGCTGATTAAATAGGTCACTGTTGATGGTTAGAAAGGATTTTGATGTTTAGATTAGGTTGGTAGGCTATCAACAGGGAAAAAGCTTTAGAAAAAGGCCAATGAGCACCTTTGGTTTCACCTCTCCCTCACAGGATCAGGGGCTGGGATCAAAGTAACCTTGCTGTCCCAAACAAAAACACTATTCTTGCTTCGCCACACAATCACTAGTGTACGATTTTCATTTGCAAAAGTTGGTTACATGTTCATATCTTTGAATGATTCGTTGCATAGTTAATGTACATGGTTTCCTTGCAAATAAAGCTTCTGTGCATTCGCTTTACTATTAGCTAGATCAGATTAGGTTGGTATAACTAGGTCTTTGATTACTTGCAAGTATTTATTGGTTTAGTTGGAAATATACATTGCAGAGCACCTGCAACACTTCTTCATCCACCCAAACTTCATCAAACCCATCTGTTCCATCCCATAACTTGGTTTCTTGCCTCATGTTTGTCATTTTTCCCACATAACCCTGCCTTTTTGTGCAAACATTGTTTCAGCCCTTTTTGAACAAATTCAGCCATCTACATCTTCTCTCAACTCCATCCACTAGTCCCTAGACTACTTCAAACCCATATCCTACCTCCATACCCACTCCTTCATCTTTCCTCACCCATCTGGCCTCCAAAATCCCATTTCTGAACATCTTGTAGAAATTCCTGAACATCCTCTAGAACCCCTGCAGACTTCCTGTACAAGCTCACAAATGAGGTTTCTTGATAGCTAAACTCTGTGAAACTCTTTGGAAGGGTGTTAGGGACCCCTTAGGCCCTCTTTGAACCTTCCCAAACTCTTCCAAGCATTCACTCTTACCGATCCACCTCTGGACAGCCAAGAACAATGAAAGCCTATGAATGATAATTCTGACAACTTATTCAAAAATACAAAAAGATGTTTTCTTCATATAGAAGTAGTATAGACACATGTATTTTACCTTCCTAGAAGTAATGGCATCTCTTTGAGTGGCTTGCATCCTCCTTTTTTCATCAATGGGACTAGCTGGTCAGATTAGGGTTTGCTAGGGTTTGCACTCTCTTTCAGCTTTTCAGTTTCTTTTCGCAAGCAAATTAGCTTCGTTCCAGTTAGCTTCCATCCATCAGTTAAGAAGCTTCTTCTCAAAGCTCATAGAATTTGGCTTGAGACCCTAGCAGACTTGTGCCAGCTGACCAAGTGACAGTTGTGGCAAGAGCTAGTACTTGTGTATACAACACCATCGCTTCCCAGTTTGTTACGAACTACCGGGTTGATAAAAGTAAAGAAGGGAGTCCCAGGAGTTGCAGCATTATTGCTGCAATATCGAAGCCCACTAACATCCTAACATTCTCCCACTTGTTTTTTTCCCACAGGGGGCCACAAGAGAGCTTAGTGATTTATCCAGCCCTACAATGCCCATTGTTTCTCTACACCAAGATAGCTTCTCAGAGCTCACAGATTTTGTCAATGCATCTGAGGTATTCTTTAAAGTGTCCACCTTTACCTGCAACACATTTTTGTCTTCTATCATATCCCTCACAAAGTGATACTGAACATTAATGTGCTTTGTCTTTGAATGATATGTAGGGTTCTTTGCCAAGAAAATTGCACTTTGGTTGTGACAGCCTATTCTTATAGCTCCCTGTACTAACCCCATACTTGAACACAATATCTACAACCAAAATGCTTCCTCGCTTACCTGAGTGGCTGCCATGTATTATGCCTCTGTAGTTGATAGTGCCACTACAAATTGTTTCTTACTCATTCAACTGAATGCACCTTCAAATAGGTTAAACACATACCCACTTGTAGATCTTCTTTGATCTAGATCTCTAACCCAGTCTACATCAACAAAGCCACGAATATCCAACACTTTGTCCAATCTTGGTCTTCCTTGGTAGAACAAACCATAATCACTAGTTCCATGCAAATACCTGAAACCCGCTTCACTGTTGTCTAGAGCTCCTTCCCTGGTTTTGACATAAACTTGCTCGATACTCCCACGACATGTGTAATGTCTCGTCTAGTATAGACCATCGCATATATTAGGCTACCGACTGCACTTGCATATGGAACATGGGACATGTCCTCTTCCTCTTCTTGTTACTTATGACATTGTTCAACAGATAACTTAACACCTACAGGAATAGGAACCTTCACCGATTTACTATCTTGCACATTAAACCTCTGCAATATTGCCTCGACATAGTTCCTCTAGTTTAACTAGAGCTTCCTCTTCGTCTAATTTTTTTTAATTTCCATGCCCAAAATATAGTTTGTAGCACCAAGATCTTTCATGTCGAATTTGGAGGACAAATGGGTCTTCAAATCCTAGATAATATCTTTGTGATTTCAAACTAGCAACATATCATCCACATGCAAGACCAGATAAATAACACGGTCACCAATTAATTTTAAATACACAAAGGAATCTTCTTTGCTTTTGGTGAAGCCAATTCCCCATATAAATGTATCAAAAATTTGATACCACATCCTTGGTGACTATTTTAACCCATACAAAGACTTCTTTAACTTGCATACCAATTCTTTCTTACCCTTCACCACAAAGCCTTCAGGTTGCTTCATGTAGATCTCTTCTTCTAGATCCTCATGAAGAAATGTTGTCTTCACGTCCATCTCTTCTACCTCAAAATCAAAATCAGCAGCAACAGATAAAATTAATCTAATAGAAGTTACCTTGGCAAAAGGAGAAAAAATATCACCAAAATCAATTCCTAACACCTGGGAATAGCCTTTTTCTACCAACCGAGCTTTGTATTTCTCGACCTTTCCTTCTGCATTTGTCATCTTCTGGAACACCCATTTGCTTCCAATGGGTTTCCTTCCAGCAGACAACTCCACTAGGTCCCAAGCCTCATTTTTGTGCAAAGATGCCATTTCGTCAACCATGGCCTCCTTCCAGAGTTTTCCGTCCTTTGAATCTACTACTTCCTTCACATTTTTGGGATCATAATCAGTAATAGATAAAGAAAAATTTGAGGAAAAAGTATATGGAATATACCTTTCTGGCTGCCTTCTTTCTTGAACTGATCTTCTAACACCCAAAGTTTGTGACTCTTCATCTTCTCATTCCTCCTCTACTGTAGAGTCTGATTCTTCCTCCTTTAACTCAAACTTTATCTTCTCAGGTTCCTTTAGTTGGACTTCATGTTTAATAACATCTTTCACCTCTTTGAACACCACATCTCAGCCAACCACAACCTTCCTTGTTATTGAGTTCCAAAGCTTATAAACCTTTAAACCATCCTTATACCGAATAAAGATGCACTTTTCAGATTTACTCTCCAACTTGGTTCATTTCTCGTTTAGAACATGTACATATGCATCACATCCAAATACCCTCAGATGTGGAAGAGAGGATTTCTTACCAGTCCATACCTCTTGTGGAGTCTTATCCTCCAACACTGATGAAGGTGATTTGTTGACCAGGTAACATGATGTCTCCATCGCCTCTTCCCAGAATCCATGTCCTAACCCAGCACCACTAAGCGTACTTCTTTCCCTTTCCATCAACGTCTTGTTCATTCTTTCTAAAACTCCATTTTGCTGAGGTGTATATGTAGTAGTCTTATGCCATGCTATACCACACTTCTTACAAAATTCTTCAAATTCCTTACTGCAAAACTCTCCACCGTTAACTATCCTCAACACCTTTATCTTCTTCTCTGTCTAGTTTTCCACCATGGCCTTAAATTTTTTAAACCTGTGAAAGACTTTAGATTTATTCTTAAGGAAATATATCCATGTATTCCTTGAGAAGTCATCTATAAATGATACATAGTACACAGACTTGCCTAGTGATAGAACCTTCATAGTGTTAGCCTCCTGCTCATAGCAGGTATTCACCTTTCGTGATCGACATATTTACAGGCCAAATATGTCATGCTTTGCTTGCAGCAATGTTCCATATTTGCTACTGAGGCAAAGAGGGCACAAAATCCTCAGGAACAAAAGTCATTGCATGTATTCTTGAGGACCATGGACCAGGCACTATTAAACATTTCTCAAGCATGGCTAACACTACTATTGACTGATCTCATTGGCTTTAGTAAGGCTGCATCCACAAAATACTATGAATGCTAAAAGGCAAGTTGTTTCAAATGAAAACTTTGAATATCCTAGACTCTGGGATGACTTGCAAAGTAGACATGTTGCAGTGCCATTGACAACATGGGCACTTGCTAGTTGGGTGTCAGCATCATCTTCTAATAGATCAAAGATTGCAGAGCTAGACAGGGATGGACATGCTGTTATGACTTCTATAGTCGCACCTGAGCGAACTGTGAAATGGCATGGGGCTTTGATAACTCAACTTATTTTGGAGGACATTGAGACCCCTCATCATCTTTTATTGTTACATTACTTTACAGCTCAAGGATTGGTCGATCACCAACCACTTCTCTACACATGTCCTCTTACATCACCTCAAGCATTTTTTAGGGCATCAACTTAATTTAATGACCTCAACTGCTTTAGCTTCTTGGATGTTCATTCAATAGGTCCTTCTCTCACCATTTCTATCTCAAACAGGATGGTGGAAAGACTGGTTAGATTATGTTTGTCAAGATTGGACTAGCACAAGCAAGGACACCACTGTGCACCATCCAAAGTCATATGAGCATTTGTCTACTATTTCTACTTTGCCAAACAGGCCTGCTAGTATTGATAATTCAGATTTAGTTGTGGATGTCAAGTGTGAAGACTCTAATGTGGAGCCCAAGCTTCATGACACATTAATGGAAGGGCGTGATTACATTTTGTTGCCACAGAATATGTGGAGGCAATTTTATAAAAGGTATGGAGGGGGACCTGTTTGCGTTTACTGGAGAATTCGGGGATTAAGACAAACAGTGAAAAATGTGCAAGTACTAGAAATGCGGGCAAAAGCTATTAAGGGATTAGTTGAACTTGCATGTGGACGTGTTGATTCAGCTGAATTCTACTTTTCGGGATGGAATATGAAAGATATAAAAAACAGAAATGGATTAGGTGCTGTTGCATTAGCATATGCAGAATTCATTCATGTGACTGGAAACTTTGCATTGGAAAAATAGCTCTATGAGTTGGCACTAGAACTTTCTGCAACTGAAAATACAGTGGATATGAACAGTCAGCTGAGGAGCATCTAAGTCAGGCTGTGGATCTAGGTTTGAAGATTGCCCTTATCGTAACACCAGTGAATGTAGTGCATAACTGGAAACAAGAATTTGCCAAAGGGCGACCTTTTGATTTAGACCCTTTACCAGTTTTTATGCTTGAGGATGTTTCCAGGGAGAACACAGAGAGAGCAAGGTTATTAATAAAATGGAGGAAGAGTGGTGGAGTTCTACTGATAGGCTATGCAGCATTTCGAAACTTGTTTTTAGGAAAATATGTAAAAGAAAAGGCTGTTGCAGATGATATTTGTGAGGCTTTGTAGAGTGGTCCTGACTTACTCATTTGTGATGAGGCACACATGATAAAAAACACAAAGGCTGATATAACACAGGCATTAAAACAAGTGAAGACCCAATGCAGAATTGCATCGACAGGTTCTCCTTTACCAAAATAATTTGATGGAATACTATTGTATGGTAGACTTTGTAAGAGAAGGATTCCTGGGAAAACAACCAGAGTTCAGAAACCGTTTTCAAAATCCCATAGAAAATGGGCAGCATGCTAATTCAACTGCAGATGATGTGAAAATAATGAATCAAAGATCACATGTCTTATACGAACAGTTAAAACGTTTTTGTGAACGTATGGATCAGCAAACTCAAGACAGACAGATCTAGCGAGATGATGAATATTGTGATGGAGACAATGACATTGATCATGACATGGAAGATGTCTTTACCTTTGGGTCTGTTCCGCTAAAAAATTACTTGCCTGATGGTGACATTGATCTGACAGCATTTAGTATGCATCCAAATCTGAAGGATACATGGGCCAAAGAAGTATGCAATGTTCTTGAGAGCGAAGAGAAAAGGGAAAATGCAGAGTTTCATGTCAAGGAAGTGCACTCTATTTAGGCTGAAGTAAAAATAATCAAATGTCTCGTGGAGAACATTGTATTTGACATTTCCTTTAAACAGCTTGGTGGATTGTGTACACTTTGCTTTCTAGAAGAGGTAGATCATCTGAGGCGCCAGAGTCATTTATTCAAGAGGAGCATTATCCTAGTTAAGGCCTGGTGCTACTATGAGAGTCGCATCCTGGGTGCCCACCATGGGCTTATTTCTACCTATGCTTTGGACACCTTAGTCTTGTACAAGATGCACACTCTGGAGGGCTGGAAATCTATGCCTCTAATTTTGCCAATGATGAATATGGCATGAGCTACAATTATAGCTATGATCCAATAAGCGAATATCTTCAGTTTGTGGACAAGGATTTCGCAGTTGATGGCATCCTAACTGATTTCTCTGTAACGGCATCAGAGGCAATAGCTTGCTATGCTCAGAACAATGTCAGTACATCCGCCAAACCAGGTAAAACATCAATAATTTCTCACAACGGAGCTAGTGGTGATTACCTAGGTTGTACTGATATTGCCTATTAGGCTACTATAAGCGATGGAGCTGACTACATTGATTGCTCTATCCAAATAACAAAAGATGGTGTTCCTATCTGTAGGGAATCACCAGACCTTACGATAGGAACAAATATCATAACGCATTCAGTGTTTTATCCAGCTAGCCTAAACACCGTATCTGACATCAACAAAATGGTGTTAGATAAGCCATCTGCAAATAGTGCGCCCAGCAGCTAGCACGTATCCTTGAAAGCCCAAACGAAAGTATTATTAAAAAAAAATTGATCATTTTTTATGAATACATGGGATCGGCACGGGCATGGGCAGCGACCTGATGCTCCTAGTCCTGATTTATGGAATCTTCCATGCCTTCTTGCTATGCAATTACAGTAGCAGTACTGTTAAGTTTATGTCTCTACCCGGCGCTCTCCACGGCAAGTAGCTTCAAACTAGATGGAGCTGCAAAGAAAATAGAATTAAGGGAGAAAGTCCGAAAATGTTTTACCATGCATATGACAACTACATGCATTATGCATTCCCGCATGATGAGTTAAAGCCTCTTACAAAGACTTCCACATATTCACTCGCAGAGCTTGGCAATCTTAAGCTTGAACCTTTGCCTAAGAAGTACAATGGGTTAGCCTTGACTCTTATTGAATCAATTTCAAGTTTAATTGTTCTGCAAAACAGTTCGGAATTTGGAAAAGCTGTGCTATGGCTCAAGGAAAACCTTACATTTGATGGTGATGTACGAGTAAGCTTGTTTGAGTGTAATATTAGGCTACTTGGAGGGCTTATTTCAGCTCATTTACTTGCAACAGAATCAGCCAAGAAAAGTTTTCATGAAAAATACAATGGGCAGTTGCTTATTCTTGCGAATGATTTGGGCCAGCGTTTTCTGCAAGCTTTTGATACTTGCACTGACCTTCCATATGCATGGATTAATCTTAAGTATGGAGTCATGGAGAATGAGACAACAGAGACGAGCACATCTGGCTGTGGTTCACTCATACTTGAAATGGGGGCACTTTCATGATTGACAGGCAATCCTGAGTATAAGGCAACAAAATTGCATGCTGTTCGTAAACTATGGAGCATGTGGAGTCCTTTGGATCTGATGGGAACCATGCTGGATGTACTAACTGGGGAATGGATTGAACATTCATCTAGAATTGGTGCTGGTGTTGATTCATTTTATGTATACCTCCTAAAGGCTTACATACTTTTTGGAAGGAACGAGTATTGGGATATGTTCCACTCAGCATATATTGTTGTACAGAAGCATTTTCGACATGGTCCATGGTATCATGAAGTAGATATCAGGATAGGGAAGGCAACAGATTGGCAGTGAATTCACTGATCCTAAGGCCACTGTTCAGGAAGGCGCACAGTTTGCTAGCCGATTGATGGGAATTAGCAGAGTCTTTCAATTTATGGATTGGGCCTTGTTCATCCGAAGAAGGTCTACCATTTCTACAATGCATTACACAGCTATCTCGCATCGGCTGGTGTTGATGGTGTCAAAGTTGATGTTCAAAACATCATTGAAACTTTAGATGATGGTCATGGTGGTCGTGTGTCTATTACAGGGCAACCCATCAAGCTAAAGGGACAGCCACCGCCACAATCTAAAAAAGGCAAGAATTATTTTTTAAATCTATGGAACCGCCTAAATGATACCAACAAAAGGATTCATGAGCAGTTATTACAAAGTTATGGCCAAATAGCGTGCACATCACAAAAAATGACCCATAAACGCAATTCTGATGCTGCTGCCTCTAGCGCAGCTTAAATAGATATTTTTGCATTTACATTAGTATAGATTAGGATAGAAGCAGTGACTCCATCAGATCTATCTGAGATCTATTTGTAATAGATATTTTGCCTATTTAAACAACTTTGTTTGTTGTTCAAAGGGTGAGAGGTGGTTGATTGATAATCTCATTTTGAGACTTGTTGTGTACGCTCTAAGAGATTTAATAAACAGAGCTTGCTGGAACATCTGTGTTTGGACTGTCTAAATGTGGATTCGATGGCTGAAGAATAAGATTACAAAATTCTTGTGTTTCTTCACGGACTAATAAGTTTTTCTCATCTCTTTCTACAGCTTCTATGTTTGCTATATCATATTTGTGTCATGATCTAAAATTGCAGGAAGAAAGAATAGCTTAGATGTCACTTAGCCGTGCTCTGTCCTCAATTCCTATTATTTCTCTATGTTTTCCTTCTAAATTATCCTATGAATATGAATTCCTCTTGGCTCATATTTACAACATTTTCCTCCGTATATATTGTTGTAGGAATTTCTTAATTGCTCCTATAGAATGTTCAGTCACGTTCCCTCTGTTAGCATAATGAAAGCTTCTTAGCTGTCTTTCATTCCCTGACATCCATTTCATCCTCATTCAACCTGATATTATTCCTTGTGTAGCTATCCTGCTCTGTAGTCCCTTCTTTGCCAAAGAAAACACATCCTTCAGTCCACACCCTTGACTCCATGCCCAATGTTCTAAACCTCTTACGCTTCGCATGCCAACTCTACCTGAATAGATCATCCATCCCGCCAAACTCAAACAAAAACCCATGTGCATAATAACTAGCCTGAAATCATTTCCTAAACAAAGCTAAATCCCGAAGAGAGAGCCATCTCTGACTGCTGGTAGGCTAGGACCGACAGTCCAAAGCTTGGTCTGTGGTTACCTCGGCCGTATCCCTTAAGGAGCCAAGAGACAACCTGAGTGATAACATAATGGCGACTCCACTGGGGACCTAAATCATTTTGTTCATCACTGTAAACCCCGCTTTCTGGAAAAAGTTCTCCTTTTCTTCAGATCTTTTCATGTTTAGTTCTGATATTTGATGGTGGATAGAGATCAGGCACTCCAAAGTAAAGGCATCCACCTGGCGAGTCCACTTCATTTTCATTCAAGACTCTACTGAGGAACGAACTAATTCTATAACCAAATAGTCCATATTCCAAAGCATTATCAGTAAGACAGGATGACTGGGCTCGTGGAAGATCTTTCATTTGATAAAACTTTAGATGTATTCAGGGAGAGTTTATCAGAATTTGCGCTTGATGAAGAATTTTTCAGATTGGTGTTGTTAAAAACAGCAGGAGGCTCACATAACCTTTTTCTTGATTTAGTTGTTGAAAGATATGTAAATGAAATTGAACTCTTGCAATCTCAAATCCAGTCATATCATTTTCGCGATCCTGAAAAATTTGTTCCAAATCTTCCTTCCCCAAGTCATGAGGAAATAGTACTACCTTCTGACTTACAGATTGAGGATAATTATGTTTCCAAGGCAAAGACTGGAGATTTAGTTGCAGGGCTTATTACCGAGGATGCAACTGTTCCATCCAACCAAGAAGGCCCAGAAGAAGCTATCCCACATGATATTTTTATTGATCCTATAGCAGACTACATGGAACTACTTCTTAACTCAAGTTCTTTAGCATGCTTTCTCTGTGAGGACCAAATACATCAGCAGCGACCTTTCTATACCACAATTTTGATCTTGGGGGCACATGACCGAATAGTGCTTCCAAGTTCATTAACAATCAGTGAGCCAGTTCATCTCTTTTTACAGTTGCTTAAGTTGCTGCACTGGTTATTTGATTTCACCTGACAGCAAAGTAAGTGCTGGTTAGGATAGGTAGGTAGGATTAATAAGGCAGCCGGCAAAGGGAATTTTGCAGAGAACAACATCAACTAAAGACTAAGGAATTCTGACCTGTTGTTCTTGACTTTTCGCGAGGAAAAGCCATCCTCAAGTGGAGCCACTGTTAGCCTCCTGCTCATAGCAGGTATTCACCTTTCTTGATCGACATATTTACAGGCCAAATATGTCATGCTTTGCTTGCAGCAAGGTTCCATATTTGCTACTGAGGCAAAGAGGGCGCAAAATCCTCAGGCACAAAAGTCATTGCATATATTCTTGAGGACCATGGACCAGGCACTATTAAACATTTCTCAAGCATGGCTAACACTACTATTGACTGATCTCATTGGCCTTAGTAAGGCTGCAGCCACAAAATACTATGAATGCTAAAAGGCAAGTTGCTTCAAATGAAAACTTTGAATATCCTGGACTTTGGGATGACTTGCAAAGTAGACATGTTGCAGTGCCATTGACAGCATGGACACTTGCTAGCTGGGTGTCAGCATCATCTTCTAATAGATCAAAGATTGCAGAGCTAGACAGGGATGGACATGCTGTTGCTATAATGGCACCTGAGCGAACTGTGAAATGGCATGGGGCTTTGATAACTCAACTTCTTTTGGAGGACATTGAGACCCCTCATCATCTTTTATTGTTACATTACTTTACAGCTCAAGGATTGGTCGATGACCAACCACTTCTCTACGCATGTCCTCTTACATCACCTCAATCATTTTTTAGGGCATCGACTTAATTTAATGACCTCAACTGCTTTAGCTTCTTGGATGTTCATTCAATAGGTCCTTCTCTCACCATTTATATCTCAAATAGGATGGTGGAAAGACTGGTTAGATTATGTTTGTCAGGATTGGACTAGCACAAGTAAGGACACCACTGTGCACCATCAAAAGTCATATGAGCATTTGTCTATTATTTCTACTTTGCGAAACATGCCTGCTAGTATTGATAATTCAGATTTAGTTGTGGATGTCAAGTGTGAAGACTCTAATGTGGAGCCCGAGCTTCATGACACATTAATGGAAGGGCATGATTACATTTTGTTGCCACAGAATGCGTGGAGGCAATTTTATAAAAGGTATGGAGGGGGACCTGTTTGCATTTACTGGAGAATTCGGGGATTAAGACAAACAGTGAAAAATTTGCAAGTACTAGAAATGCGAGCAAAAGCTATTAAGTGATTAGTTGAACTTGCATGTGGACGTGTTGATTCAGCTGAATTCTACATTTCGGGATGGAAAGTGAAAGATATAAAAAACAGAAATGGATTAGGTGCTGTTGCATTAGCATATGCGGAATTCATTCATGTGACTGGAAATTTTGCATTGGCAAAACAGCTCTATGAGTTGGCACTAGAACTTTTTGCAACTAAAAATAAAGTGGATATGAACAGTCAGCTGAGGAGCATCTAAGGAAGGTCGTGGATCTAGGTTTGAAGACTGCCCTTATCGTAACACCAATGAATGTACTGCATAACCGGAAACAAGAATTTGCCAAAGGGCGACCTTTTGATTTAGACCCTTTACCAGTTTTTATGCTTGAGGATGTTTCCACGGAGAACACAGAGAGAGAAAGGTTATTAATGAAATGGAGGAAGAATGGTGGAGTTCTACTGATAGGCTATGCAGCATTTCAAAACTTGTCTTTAGGAAAATATGTAAAAGAAAAGGCTGTCGCAGACGATATTTGTGAGGCTTTGCAGAGTGGTCCTGATTTACTCATTTGTGATGAGGCACACATGATAAAAAACACAAAGGATGATATAACACAGGCATTAAAACAAGTGAAGACCCAATGCAGAATTATCGACAGGTTCTCCTTTACCAAAATAATTTGATGGAATACTATTGTATGGTAGACTTTGTAAGAGAAGGATTCCTGGGAAAAAAACCAGAGTTCAGAAACCGTTTTCAAAATCCCATAGAAAATGGGCAGCATGCTAATTCAACTGCAGATGATGTGAAAATAATGAATCAAAGATCACATGTCTTATACAAACAGTTAAAACGTTTTTGTGAATGTATGGACCAGCAAACTCAAGACAGACAGATCCAGCGAGATGATGAATATTATGATGGAGACAATGACATTGATCATGAGATGGAAGAGGTCTTTACCTTTGGTTCTGTTCCACTGAAAACTTACTTTCCTGATGGTGGCATTGATTTGAAAACATTTAGTATGCATCTGAATATGAAGGATACATGGGCCAAAGAAGTATGCAATGTTCTTGAGAGCGAAGAGAAAAGGGAAAATGCAGAGTTTCATGTCAAGGAAGTGCACTCTATTCAGGCTGAAGTAAAAATAATCAAATTTCTCGTGGAGAACATTGTATTTGACATTTCCTTTAATCAGCTTGGTGGATTATGTACACTTTGCTTTCTAGAAGAGGTAGATCATCTGAGCCGCCAGAGTCATTTATTCAAGAGAAGCATTATCCTAGTTAAGGCCTGGTGCTATTATGAGAGTTGCATCCTGGGTTCCCACCATGGGCTTATTTCTACCTATGCTTTGGAGACCTTAGTCTTGTACAAGATGCACACTCTGTAGGGCTGGAAATATATGCCTCTAATTTTGCCAATGATGAATATTGGATGAGCTACAATTATAGCTATGATCAATAAGGGAATACCTTCAGTTTGTGGACAAGGATTTCGCAGTTGATGGCATCCTAACTGATTTCTCTGTAATGGCATCGGAGGCAATAGTTTGCTATGCTCAGAACAATGTCAGTACATCCACCAAAGCAGGTAAAACATCAATAATTTCTCACAATGGAGCTAGTAGTGATTATCCAGGTTGTACTGATATTACCTATCAGGCTGTTATAAGCGATGGAGTTGACTACATTGATTTCTCTGTCCAAATAACAAAAGATGGTGTTCCTATCTGTAGGGAATCACTAGACCTTACGATAGGAACAAATATGTTTATCCAGCTCACCTAAACACCGTATCCGACATCAACAAAATGGTGTTAGATAAGCCATCTGCAAATAGCGCGCCCGACAGCTAGCACGTATCCTTGAAAGCCCAAACGAAAGTATTATTAAAAAAAATTTGATCATTTTTTATGAATACGTGAGATCGGCACGGGCATGGGCAGCGACCTGGTGCTCCTAGTCCTGATTTATGGAATCTTCCATGCCTTCTTGCTATGAAATTACAGTAGCAGTACTGTTAAGTTTATGTCTCTACCCGGCGGTCTCCACGGCAAGTAGCTTCAATCTAGATGGAGCTGCAAAGAAAATAGAATTAAGGGAGAAAGTCCGAAAAATGTTTTACCATGCATATGACAACTACATGCATTATGCATTCCCGCATGATGAGTTAAAGCCTCGTACAAAGACTTCCACAGATTCACTTGTAGAGCTTGGCAATCTTAAGCTTGAACGTTTGCCTGAGAAGTACAATGGGTTAGCCTTGACTCTTATTGAATCAATTTCAAGTTTAGTTGTTCTGGGAAACAGTTTGGAATTTGGAAAAGCTGTGCTATGGCTCAAGGAAAACCTTACATTTGATTTTGATGTATGAGTAAGCTTGTTTGAGTGTAATATTAGGCTAATTGGAGGGCTTATTTCAGCTCATTTTCTTGCAACAGAATCAGCCAAGAAAAGTTTTCAGGAAATATACAATGGGCAGTTGCTTATTCTTGCGAATGATTTGGGCCAACATTTTCTGCAAGCTTTTGATACTTCCACTGGCCTTCCATATGCATGGATTAATCTTAAGTATGGAGTCATGGAGAATGAGACAACAGAGACGAGCACATCTGGCTGTGGTTCACTCATACTTGAAATGGGGGCACTTTCACGATTGACAGGCAATCCTGAGTATAAGGCAGCAGCATTGCATGCTGTTCGTAAACTATGGAGCATGCGGAATCCTTTGGATCTGATGGGAACCACACTAGATGTACTAGCTGGGGAATGGATTGAACATTCATCTGGAATTGGTGCTAGTGTTGATTCATTTTATGAATACCTAGTTAAGGCTTACATACTTTTTGGAAGGAACGAGTATTGGGATATGTTCCACTCAGCATATATTCCTGTACAGAAGCATTTTTGACATGGTGCATCGTATCATGAAGAAGATATGAGGACAGGGAAGGCAACAGATTGGCAGTGAAGTCACTGATCCCAAGGCCACTGTTCAGGAAGGCGCACAGTTTGCTAGCCTATTGATGGGAATTAGGAGAGTCTTTCAATTTATGGATTGGGCCTTGTTCATCCGAAGAAGGTCTACCATTTCTACAATGCGTTACACAGCTATCTGGCATTGGTTGGTGTTGATGGTGTCAAATTTGATGTTCAAAACATCATTGAAACTTTAGATGATGGTCATGGTGGTCGTGTGTCTATTACAGGGCAACTCATCAAGCTGAAGGGACAGCCACCGCCACAATCTAAGAAAGGAAAGAATTATTTTTTAAATCTATGGAACCGCCTAAATGATACCAGCAAAAGGATTCATGAGAAGTTATTACAGAGTTATGGCCAAATAGCCAGCGCATCACAAGAAATGACCCATAAACTCAATTCTGATGCTGCTGCCTCCAGCGCAGCTTAAATAGATATTTTTGCATTTACTTTAGTATAGATTAGGATAGAATCAGTGACTCCATCAGATCTATCTGAGATATGTTTTTAATGGATATTTTGCCTATTTAAACAACGTTGTTTGTTGTTCAAAGGGTGAGAGGTGGTTGATCGATAATCTCATTTTGAGACTTGCTGTGTACGCTCTAAGAGATTTAATAAACAGAGCTTGCTGGAACATCTGTGTTTGGACTGTCTAAATGTGGATTCGATGGCTGAAGAATAAGATTACAGAATTCTTGTGTTTCTTCATGGACTAATAAGTTTTTCTCATCTCTTTCTACAGTTGCTATGTTTTCTATATCATATATGTGTCATGCTCTAAAATTGGAGGAAGAAAGAATAGCTCAGATGTCACTTAGCCGTGCTCTGTCCTCAATTCCTGTTATTTCTCTCTATTTTCCTTCTAAACTAGCCTATGAATATGAATTCCTCTTGGCTCATATTTATAGCAGTTTCCTCCATATATGAATATTGTTGTAGGAATTTCTTAATTGCTCCTATAGAATGTTCAGTCACGTTCCCTCTGTTAGCATAATGAAAGCTTCTTAGCTGTCTTTCATTCCCTGACATCCATTTCATCCTCATTCAACCTGATATTATTCCTTGTGTAGCTATCCTGCTCTGTAGTCCCTTATTTGCCAAAGAAAACACATCCTTCAGTCCACATCCTTGACTCCATCCCCAATGTTCTAAACCTCTTACGCTTCGCATGCCAACTCTTCCTGAATAGATCATCCATCCCGCCAAACTCAAACAAAAACCCATGTGCATAATAACTAGCCTGAAATCATTTCCTAAACAAAGCTAAATCCCAAAGAGAGAGCCCTCTCTGACTGCTGGTAGGCTAGGATCGGCAGTCCAAAGCTTGATCTGTGGTTACCTCGGCCGTATCCCTTAAGGAGCCAGGGGACAACCTGAGTGATAACATAATGACGACTCCTCAGGGGACCTGAATCATTTTGTTCATCACTGTAAACCCCGCTTTCTGGAGAAAGTGCTCCTTTTCTTCAGAGCTTTTCATGTTTAGTTCTGATCTTTGATGGTGGACAGAGATCAGGCACTCCAAAGTAAAGGCATCCACATAGCGACTCCACTTCATTTTCATTCAAGACTCCACTGAGGAGCGAACCAATTCTGTAACCAAATAGTCCATATTCCAAAGCATTATCAGTAAGACAGGATGACCGGGTTCATGGAAGATCTTTCATTTGATAAAGCTTTAGATGTATTCAGGGAGTGTTTATCAGAATTTGCGCTTGATGAAGAATTTTTCATATTGGTGTTGTTAAAAACAGCAGGAGGCTCGCATAACCTTTTTCTTGATTTAGTTGTTGAAAGATATGTAAATGAAATTGAACTCTTGCAATCTCAAATCCAGTCATATCATTTTCGCGATCCTGAACAATTTGTTCAAAATCTTCCTTCAACAAGTCATGAGGAAATAGTACTACCTTCTAACTTACAAATTGAGGATAATTATGTTTCCAAGGTAAAGACTGAAGATTTAGTTGCAGGGCTTATTACCGAGGATGCAACTGTTCCATCCAACCAAGAAGGCCTAGAAGAAGATATCCCACATGATGTTTTTATTGATCCTATAGCAGACTACATGGAACTGCTTCTTAACTCAATTTCTTTAGCATGCTTTCTCTGTGAGGACCAAATACATCAGCAGCGGCCTTTCTATACCATAATTTTGATCATGGGGGCACATGACCGAATAGTGCTTCCAGGTTCATTAACAATCAGTGAGCCAGTTCATCTCTTTTATAGTTTCTTAAGTGGCTGCACTGGTTATTTGATTTCACCTGACAGCAAAGTAAGTGCTGGTTAGGATAGGTAGGTAGGATTAATAAGGCAGCCAGCAAAGGGAATTTTGCAGAGAACAACATCAATTAAAGACTAAGGCATTCTGACCTACTCTTCTTTACTTTTCGTGAGGAAAAGCCATCCCCAAGTGTAGCCACTATTAGCCTCCTGCTCATAGCAGGTATTCACCGTTCATGATCGACATCTTTACAGGCCAAATATGTCATGCTTTGCTTGCAGCAATGTTCCAGATTTGCTACTGAGGCAAAGAGGGCACAAAATCCTGAGGCACAAAAGTCATTGCATGTATTCTTGAGGACCATGGACCAGGCACTATTAAAATTTTTCCAAGCATGGCTAACACTACTATTGACTGATCTCATTGGCCTTAGTAACGATGCATCCACAAAATACTATGAATGCTAAAAGGCAAGTTGCTTCAAATGAAAACTTTGAATATCCTGGACTCTGGGATGACTTGCAAAGTAGACATGTTGCAGTGCCATTGACATCATGGGCACTTGCTAGTTGGGCGTCAGCATCATCTTCTAATAGATCAAAGATTGCAGAGTTAGACAGGGATGGACATGCTGTTATGACTGCTATAATGGCACCTGAGCGAACTGTGAAATGGCATGGGGCTTTGATAACTCAACTTCTTTTGGAGGACATTGAGACCCCTCATCATCTTTTATTGTTACATTACTTCACAGCTCAAGGATTGGTCGATGACCAACCACTTCTCTACGCATGTCCTCTTACATCACCTCAAGCATTTTTTAGGGCATCGACTTAATTTAGTGACCTCAACTGCTTTAGCTTCTTGGATGTTCATTCAATAGGTCCTTCTCTCACCATTTATATCTCAAACAGGATGGTGGAAAGACTGGTTAGATTATGTTTGTCAGGATTGGACTAGCACAAGCAAGGACACTACTGTGCACCATCCAAAGTCATATGAGCATTTGTCTACTATTTCTACTTTGCGAAACATGCCTGCTAGTATTGATAATTCAGATTTAGTTGTGGATGTCAAGTGTGAAGACTCTAATGTGGAGCTCGAGCTTCATGACACATTAATGGAAGGGCGTGATTACATTTTGTTGCCACAGAATGTGTGGAGGTAGTTTTATAAAAGGTATGGATGGGGACCTGTTTGCGTTTACTGGAGAATTCGGGGATTAAGACAAACAGTGAAAAATTTGCAAGTACTAGAAACGCGGGCAAAAGCTATTAAGGGATTAGTTGAACTTGCATGTGGACGTGTTGATTCAGCTGAATTCTACGTTTCGGGATGGAATGTGAAAGATATAAAAAACAGAAATGGATTAGGTGCTGTTGCATTAGCATATGCAGAATTCATTCATGTGACTGGAAATTTTGCATTGGAAAAACAACTCTATCAGTTGGCACTAGAACTTTCTGCAATTGAAAATACAGTGGATATGAACAGTCAGCTGAGGAGCATCTAAGGCAGGTCGTGGATCTAGGTTTGAAGATTGCCCTTATCGTAACACCAGTGAATGTAGTGCATAACTGGAAACAAGAATTTGCCAAAGGGCGACCTTTTGATTTAGACCCTTTACCAGTTTTTATGCTTGAGGATGTTTCCAGGGAGAACACAAAGAGAGCAAGGTTGTTAATAAAATGGAGGAAGAATGGTGGAGTTCTACTGATAGGCTATGCAACATTTCAAAACTTGTCTTTAGGAAAATATGTAAAAGAAAAGGCTATCACAGATGATATTTGTGAGGCTTTGCAGAGTGGTCCTGACTTACTCATTTGTGATGAGGCACACATGATAAAAAACACAAAGGCTGATATAACACAGGCATTAAAACAAGTGAAGACCCAATGCAGAATTGCATCGACAAGTTCTCCTTTACCAAAATAATTTGATGGAATACTATTGTATGGTAGACTTTGTAAGAGAAGGATTCCTGGGAAAACAACCAGAGTTCAGAAACCATTTTCAAAATCCCATAGAAAATGGGCAGCATGCTAATTCAACTGCAGATGATGTGAAAATAATGAATCAAAGATCACATGTCTTATACGAATAGTTAAAACATTTTTGTGAACATATGGACCAGCAAACTCAAGACAGACAGATCCAGCGAGAAGATGAATATTATGATGGAGACAATGACATTGATCATGACATGGAAGAGGTCTTTACCTTTGGGTATGTTCCGCTGAAAACTTACTTGCCTGATGGTGACATTGATCTGACAGCATTTGGTATGCATCTGAATATGAAGGATACGTGGGCCAAAGAAGTATGCAATGTTCTTGAGAGCGAAGAGAAAATGGAAAATGCAGAGTTTCATGTCAAGGAAGTGCACTCTATTCAGGCTGAAGTAAAAATAATCAAATGTCTCGTGGAGAACATTGTATTTGACATTTCCTTTAATCAACTTGGTGGATTATGTACACTTTTCTTTCTAGAAGAGGTAGATCATCTGAGGCACCAGAGTCATTTATTCAAGAGGAGCATTATCCTAGTTAAGGCCTGGTGCTACTATGAGAGTCGCATCCTGGGTGCCCACCATGGGCTTATTTCTAGTGATGCTTTCGAGACCTTAGTCTTGTACAAGATGCACACTCTACAGGGCTGGAAATATATGCCTCTAATTTTTCCAATGATGAATATGGCATGAGCTACAATTATAGCTATGATCCAATAAGGGAATATCTTCAGTTTGTGGACAAGGATTTTGTAGTTGATGGCATCCTAACTGATTTCTTTGTAACGGCATCGGAGGCAATAGTTTTCTATGCTCAAAAAAATGTCAGTACATCTGCCAAAGCAGGTAAAACATCAATAATTTCTCACAATGGAGCTATTGGTGATTACCCAGGTTGTACTGATATTGCCTATCAGGTTACTATAAGCGATGGAGCTGACTACATTGATTGCTCTGTCCAAATAACAAAATATGGTGTTCCTATCTCTAGGGAATCACCAGACCTTACGATAGGAACAAATATCATAACGAATTTAGTGTTTTATCCAGCTCGCTTAAACACCATATCTGACATCAACAAAATGGTGTTAGATAAGCCATCTGCAAATAGCGCGCCCGGCAGCTAGCACGTATCCTTGAAAGCCCAAACGAAAGTATTATTAAAAAAAAATTGATAAATTTTTATGAATACGTGGGATCGGCACGGGCATGGGCAGCGACCTGATGCTCCTAGTCCTGATTTATGGAATCTTCCATGCCTTCTTTCTATGCAGTTACAGTAGCAGTACTGTTAAGTTTATGTCTCTACCCGGCACTCTCCACGGCAAGTAGCTTCAATCTAGATGGAGCTGCAAATAAAATAGAATTAAGGGAGAAAGTCCGAAAAATGATTTACCATGCATATGACAACTACATGCATTATGCATTCACGCATGATGAGTTAAAGCCTCTTACAAAGACTTCCACAGATTCACTTGCAGAGCTTGGCAATCTTAAGCTTGAACATTTTCCTGAGAAGTACAATGGGTTAGCCTTGACTCTTATTGAAACAATTTCAAGTTTAATTGTTCTGGGAAACAGTTCGGAATTTGGAAAAGCTGTGCTATGGCTCGAGGAAAACCTTAAATTTAATGTTGATGTATGAATAAGCTTGTTTGAGTGTAATATTAGGCTACTTGGAGGGCTTATTTCAGCTCATTTGCTTGCAACAGAATCAGCAAAGAAAATTTTTCAGGAAAAATACAATGGGCAGTTGCTTATTCTTGCGAATGATTTGGGTCAGCGTTTTCTGCAAGCTTTTGATAATTCCACTGGCCTTCCATATGCATGGATTAATCTTAAGTATGGAGTCATGGAGAATGAGACAACAGAGACGAGCACATCTGGCTGTGGTTCACTCATACTTGAAATGGGGGCACTTTCATGATTGAGAGGCAATCCTGAGTATAAGGCAGCAGCATTGCATGCTATTCGTAAACTATGGAGCATGCGGAGTCCTTTGGATCTGATGGGAACCATGCTGGATGTATTAACTGGGGAATGGATTGAACATTCATCTGGAATTGGTGCTGGTGTTGATTCATTTTATGAATACCTCATAAAGGCTTACATACTTTTTGGAAGGAACGAATATTGGGATATGATCCACTCAGCATATATTGTTGTACAGAAGCATTTTCGACATGGTGGATGGTATCATGAAGCAGATATGAGGACAAGGAAGGCAACAGATTGGCAGTGAAGTCACTGATCGCAAGGCCACTGTTCAGGAAGGCGCACAGTTTGCTAGCCGATTGACGGGAATTAGGAGAGTCTTTCAATTTATGGATTGGGCCTTGTTCATCCGAAGAAGGTCTACCATTTCTACAATGAGTTACACAACTATCTGGCATCGGTTGGTGTTGATGGTGTCAAAGTTGAAGTTCAAAACATCATTGAAAGTTTAGATGATGGTCATTGTGGTCGTGTGTCTATTACAGGGCAACTCATCAAGCTGAAGGGACAGCCAACGCCACAATCTAAAAAAGGCAAGAATTATTTTTTAAATCTATGGAAGCGCCTAAACGATACCAGCAAAAAGATTCATGAGAAGTTATTACAGAGTTATGGCCAAATATCCAACGCATCACAAGAAATGACCCATAAACTCAATTTTGATGCTGCTGCCTCCAGCGCAGCTTAAATAGATATTTTTGCATTTACTTTAGTATAGATTAGGATAGAAGCAGTGACTCCATTAGATCTATCTGAGACTACTTTGTAATATATATTTTTCCTGTTTAAACAACGTTGTTTGTTGTTCAAAGGGTGAGAGGTGGTTCATCAATAATCTCATTTTGAGACTTGCTGTGTACGCTCTAAGAGATTTAATAAATAGAGCTTGCTGGAACATCTGTGTTTGGACTGTCTAAATGTGGATTCGATGGCTGAAGAATAAGATTACAGAATTCTTGTGTTTCTTCATGGACTAATAAGTTTTTCTCATCTCTTTCTATAGTTGCTATGTTTGCTATATCATATCTGTGTCATGATCTAAAATTGCAGGAAGAAAGAATAGCTCAGATGTCACTTAGCCGTGCTCTGTCCTCAATTCCTGTTATTTCTCTATGTTTTCCTTCTAAATTAGCCTATTAATATGAATTCCTCTTGGCTCATATTTACAGCAGTTTCCTCCGTATATGAATATTGTTCTAGGAATTTCTTAATTGCTCCTATAGAATGTTCAGTCACGTTCCCTCTGTTAGCATAATGAAAGCTTCTTAGCTGTCTTTCATTCCCTGACATCCATTTCATCCTCGTTCAACCTGATATTATTCCTTGTGTAGCTATCCTGCTCTGTAGTCCCTTCTTTCCCAAAGAAAACACATCCTTCAGTCCACATCCTTGACTCCATGCCCAATGTTCTAAACCTCTTACGCTTCGCATGCCAACTCTTCCTGAATAGACCATCCATCCTGCCAAACTAAAACAAAAACCCATGTGCATAATAACTAGCCTGAATCATTTCGTAAACAAAGCTAAATCCCGAAGAGAGAGCCCTGTCTGACTGCTGGTAGGCTAGGACCGGCAGTCAAAAGCTTGGTCTGTGGTTACCTCGGCCGTATCCCTTAAGGAGCCAAGGGAAAACCTGAGTGATAACATAATGGCGACTCCACTAGGGACCTAAATCATTTTGTTCATCACTGTAAACCCCGCTTTCTAGAGAAAGTGCTCCTTTTCTTCAGAGCTTTTCATGTTTAGTTCTGATCTTTGATGGTGGACATAGATCAGGCACTCCAAAGTAAAGGCATCCACCTGGCGACTCCACTTCATTTTCATTCAAGACTCCACTGAGGAACGAACCAATTCTATAACCAAATAGTCCATATTCCGAAGCATTATCAGTAAGACAAGATGACCGGGTTCGTGGAAGATCTTTCATTTGATAAAGCTTTAGATGTATTCCGGGAGAGTTTATCAGAATTTGAGCTTGATGAAGAATTTTTCATATTGGTGTTGTTAAAAACAGTAGGAGGCTCGCATAACCTTTTTCTTGATTTAGTTGTTGAAAGATATGTAAATGAAATTTAACTCTTGCAATCTCAAATCCAGTCATATCATTTTCGCGATCCTGAAGAATTTGTTCAAAATCTTCCTTCCCCAAGTCATGAGGAAATAATACTACCTTCTGACTTATAGATTGAGGATAATTATGTTTCCAAGGCAAAGACTGAAGATTTAGTTGCAGGGCTTATTGTCGAGGATGCAACTGTTCCATCCAACCAAGAAGGCCTAGAAGAAGCTATCCCACATGATGTTTTTATTGATCCTATAGCAGACTACATGGAACTGCTTCTTAACTCAAGTTCTTTAGCATGCTTTCTCTGTGAGGACCAAATACATCAGCAGCGGCCTTTCTATACCACAATTTTGATCATGGGGGCACATGACTGAATAGTGCTTCCAAGTTCATTAACAATCAGTGAGCCAGTTCATCTCTTTTTACAGTTGCTTAAGTGGCTGCACTGGTTATTTGATTTCACCTGACAGCAAAGTGAGTGCTGGTTAGGATAGGTAGGTAGGATAAATAAGGCAGCCGGCAAAGGGAATTTTGTAGAGAACAGCATCAATTAAAGACTAAGGCATTCTGACCTACTGTTCTTGACTTTTCGCGAGGAAAAGCCATCCCCAAGTGGAGCCATTGTTAGCCTCCTACTCATAGCAGGTATTCACCTTTCGTGATCGACATATTTACAGGCCAAATATGTCATGCTTTGCTTGCAGCAATGTTGCATATTTTCTACTGAGACAAAGAGGGCACAAATTCCTGAGGCACAAAAGTCATTGCATGTATTCTTGAGGACCATGGACCAGGCACTGTTAAACATTTCGCAAGCATGGCTATCACTACTTTTGACTGATCTCATTGGCCTTAGTAAGGTTGCATCCATAAAATACTATGAATGCTAAAAGGCAAGTTGTTCCAAATGAAAACTTTGAATATCCTGGACTCTAGGATGACTTGCAAAGTAGACATGTTGCAGTGCCATTGACAGCATGGGCACTTGCTATTTGGGCATCAGCATCATCTTCTAATAGATCAAAGATTGCAGAGCTAGACAGGGATGGACATGCTGTTATGACTGCTATAATGGCACCTGAGTGAACTGTGAAATGGCATGGGGCTTTGATAACTCAACTTCTTTTGGAGGACATTGAGACCCCTCATCATCTTTTATTGTTACATTACTTTACAGCTCAAGGATTGGTCGATGACCAACCACTTCTCTACGCATGTCCTCTTACATCACCTCAAGCATTTTTTAGGGTATCGACTTAATTTAATGACCTCAACTGCTTTAGCTTCTTGGATGTTCATTCAATAGGTCCTTCTCTCACCATTTATAACTCAAACAGGATGGTGGAAAGACTGGTTAGATTATGTTTGTCAGGATTGGACTAGCACAAGCAAGGACACCACTGTGCACCATCCAAAGTCATATGAGAATTTGTCTACTATTTCTACTTTGCCAAACAGGCATGCTAGTATTGATAATTCAGATTTAGTTGTGGATGTCAAGTGTGAAGACTCTAATGTGGAGCCCGAGCTTCATGACATATTAATGGAAGGGCGTGATTACATTTTGTTGCCACAGAATGTGTGGAGGCAGTTTTATAAAAGGTATGGAGGGGGACCTGTTTGCGTTTACTGGAGAATTCAGGGATTAAGACAAACAGTGAAAAATTTGCAAGTACTAGAAATGCGGGCAAAAGCTATTAAGGGATTGGTTGAACTTGCATGTGGACATGTTGATTCAGCTGAATTCTACTTTTCGGGATGGAATGTGAAAGATATAAAAAACAGAAATGGATTAGGTGTTGTTGCATTAGCATATGCGAAATTCATTCATGTTTTTATCTCAAAATCAAGTCTGATAGGCTGTTGGTCAGGTTGACTCTAAGTAACTATTTCAAACCAATCTTCTGACTAAGGCTTAGCCTCCTTAGCCTGAGAGGGCTCTCTCAAAAGGTTATTGATTTTGATTTATCATAAGATGGCTAACTCTTGTGGTGTAACAACATAGACAAATGTAATGGCTGGACAAATATTTCATAAGTTCGCATTGGGCCTATGGAGTCAATCATACATCAGTAAACAAGGACACTACCTTTGCATAGAAGTCAGGGCACTTAGCATTTAAATGTTCAGAATATAACTTACATAAAACCACAGTTCACACATGCATACAGGAAGTCAGAGCACAATCAGTGAATTCTGAGTGATTATGCATCCATGCAACTGAAAAAGACATTAAGGGAAGAACAAAACACATATTCTGAACATGACAAATCCTTCATGAATCCTGAGAAAAAAAGTAGATGCTTTGTATTACTGAAAAATGGTCTTTACATAAGCTTAAACGATACTTCTGCTGTCAAATTTCCAACCCTCATTACATTGTTGTCTCAGCTATATATAGAAACTTATTCTAACTAATTCGAGTTTCCACCTCCAGCATGAGGGGAATTTTAATAACTCGATCCTTATCTCTAATGACACCTATCAGCTATTTAACTGTCTATTAAATACAAATACAATGCTGACTGGAATTTTTAAAAGTCCTAAATCAATTATGACTCTAACTCTATCTTCGTGCCATAATGGCTATTCCTCGTTCTTTGACACCTGGTTCTCTTTAGATTTGGCTGAGCTGGATATTAAATATGCCATATTAGCCTTTAAACGTTGGATCCCTATCTGTCCATGGTATTAGGAAATGTCCCCTGCTTCTCGGCTTCTTTTTTCCATAATTTGCTCGAACATGAACAACACCTTTCTGAGCCTTTAATAACCCAAAGAATGAAACGTGGCCACGTTTTCGATATGCTGTAGGCTTTGGTGATGGAAAGGTGTCCCTTTTTTCAAAAACTCCCTCTCTTAAAATCAACAGTCTGTCTGCGTTTTAAAAAAAACATCATCTACAGCAGTTTCGTAGCGCGCTACGAAACTGCTGTTTTATTTAAAACAGTTTGCTTTTTTAACCCGAGAGCTTATATCATCCAATCATTGGTTGCCAAAAACTCCCTTTGATGCTTCACATGTGTAGCAGGGATAAAAACATCTTCAAAACACTAAGATTAAGCAAAATTAACAAAAGTTTGAGACAAAACCCTTTCCTGATCAGTGAATTCATTTATTAGGTAACCGACTTAGCTCTGCCTTCAGGTCTTCAGCGGCTTTCTTTAATTGGTTAATTTCTTCCTCAGCTGCTTCTATTTGGCTTTTCATGGCTGCCACATAATCTCCTTGAGATGTGATGGGTTGCTTTTATTTTTGCTGCTCTTTTGCTGAGGTCGTGTTCCTTCCCCTGTTTCCTTTGTTCTGGGCAGTGCTTCCTGTACCTGCTGGAAATTTCTGGTCATAGGTCTTCTAGGTTTAAAAACAAATTCCTGGGCTGGATCATCAAACTTAAGCCTTTTTGAGGCCTTGGTTTTCTTAACATTTACCTGTGGTGACTGTGTCAAATCAATTTGAATTGGTTTGGACTGCTCTAATTCAATAGCTTGTAATAAATCATTCAGGCTTGCCTTAGACACAGGGCTCTCTTCGACAGCTATAGCTTTACCCTTTTCTTTATTAATTTGACTTCTTGTCCTTACCCTTGAGACTGCTTCAGATTTGATTGCTTTAGGTACAATCTTCTTACCTTGAGTCTTCTCCTTTGTTGATTGCTGAGGCTGTTCTTGAATGACTAATGGCTTCACTGGTTTTGGTAGTTGTGGCTTGGTTTTCTTTTTGGCTCTTGCTTCCCTTGAAGCTCAGCTATGGTGAATTCTCTGGCTAGTTGTGGAGTAAGGCCAGTCTTGCTTTGGAATCTAGCCATGAAAATAAAAGAATTCCAATCTCTGCCTATCTTTTGGAGGCCATCTAAAACTAGCAACTTAATCAAACCATGATGAAATAAAGAGGTTTCACAGTCCTCTTTCCTCAGCTGCACCTTATCACACATCTTACTCAAACTGCGAAACAAATAGAAAGGAATGTCTATGGAGACTTTCTCGGTGAAATGCAAGAGCAATTTAAAATGGTAAGAATAGACCTT
>APFE030035227.1:6210-42306 GCA_000404065.3 Pinus taeda | reverse complement strand
ATCATGAAGAAGATATGAGGACAGGGAAGGCAACAGATTGGCAGTGAAGTCACTGATCCCAAGGCCACTGTTCAGGAAGGCGCACAGTTTGCTAGCCTATTGATGGGAATTAGGAGAGTCTTTCAATTTATGGATTGGGCCTTGTTCATCCGAAGAAGGTCTACCATTTCTACAATGCGTTACACAGCTATCTGGCATTGGTTGGTGTTGATGGTGTCAAATTTGATGTTCAAAACATCATTGAAACTTTAGATGATGGTCATGGTGGTCGTGTGTCTATTACAGGGCAACTCATCAAGCTGAAGGGACAGCCACCGCCACAATCTAAGAAAGGAAAGAATTATTTTTTAAATCTATGGAACCGCCTAAATGATACCAGCAAAAGGATTCATGAGAAGTTATTACAGAGTTATGGCCAAATAGCCAGCGCATCACAAGAAATGACCCATAAACTCAATTCTGATGCTGCTGCCTCCAGCGCAGCTTAAATAGATATTTTTGCATTTACTTTAGTATAGATTAGGATAGAATCAGTGACTCCATCAGATCTATCTGAGATATGTTTTTAATGGATATTTTGCCTATTTAAACAACGTTGTTTGTTGTTCAAAGGGTGAGAGGTGGTTGATCGATAATCTCATTTTGAGACTTGCTGTGTACGCTCTAAGAGATTTAATAAACAGAGCTTGCTGGAACATCTGTGTTTGGACTGTCTAAATGTGGATTCGATGGCTGAAGAATAAGATTACAGAATTCTTGTGTTTCTTCATGGACTAATAAGTTTTTCTCATCTCTTTCTACAGTTGCTATGTTTTCTATATCATATATGTGTCATGCTCTAAAATTGGAGGAAGAAAGAATAGCTCAGATGTCACTTAGCCGTGCTCTGTCCTCAATTCCTGTTATTTCTCTCTATTTTCCTTCTAAACTAGCCTATGAATATGAATTCCTCTTGGCTCATATTTATAGCAGTTTCCTCCATATATGAATATTGTTGTAGGAATTTCTTAATTGCTCCTATAGAATGTTCAGTCACGTTCCCTCTGTTAGCATAATGAAAGCTTCTTAGCTGTCTTTCATTCCCTGACATCCATTTCATCCTCATTCAACCTGATATTATTCCTTGTGTAGCTATCCTGCTCTGTAGTCCCTTATTTGCCAAAGAAAACACATCCTTCAGTCCACATCCTTGACTCCATCCCCAATGTTCTAAACCTCTTACGCTTCGCATGCCAACTCTTCCTGAATAGATCATCCATCCCGCCAAACTCAAACAAAAACCCATGTGCATAATAACTAGCCTGAAATCATTTCCTAAACAAAGCTAAATCCCAAAGAGAGAGCCCTCTCTGACTGCTGGTAGGCTAGGATCGGCAGTCCAAAGCTTGATCTGTGGTTACCTCGGCCGTATCCCTTAAGGAGCCAGGGGACAACCTGAGTGATAACATAATGACGACTCCTCAGGGGACCTGAATCATTTTGTTCATCACTGTAAACCCCGCTTTCTGGAGAAAGTGCTCCTTTTCTTCAGAGCTTTTCATGTTTAGTTCTGATCTTTGATGGTGGACAGAGATCAGGCACTCCAAAGTAAAGGCATCCACATAGCGACTCCACTTCATTTTCATTCAAGACTCCACTGAGGAGCGAACCAATTCTGTAACCAAATAGTCCATATTCCAAAGCATTATCAGTAAGACAGGATGACCGGGTTCATGGAAGATCTTTCATTTGATAAAGCTTTAGATGTATTCAGGGAGTGTTTATCAGAATTTGCGCTTGATGAAGAATTTTTCATATTGGTGTTGTTAAAAACAGCAGGAGGCTCGCATAACCTTTTTCTTGATTTAGTTGTTGAAAGATATGTAAATGAAATTGAACTCTTGCAATCTCAAATCCAGTCATATCATTTTCGCGATCCTGAACAATTTGTTCAAAATCTTCCTTCAACAAGTCATGAGGAAATAGTACTACCTTCTAACTTACAAATTGAGGATAATTATGTTTCCAAGGTAAAGACTGAAGATTTAGTTGCAGGGCTTATTACCGAGGATGCAACTGTTCCATCCAACCAAGAAGGCCTAGAAGAAGATATCCCACATGATGTTTTTATTGATCCTATAGCAGACTACATGGAACTGCTTCTTAACTCAATTTCTTTAGCATGCTTTCTCTGTGAGGACCAAATACATCAGCAGCGGCCTTTCTATACCATAATTTTGATCATGGGGGCACATGACCGAATAGTGCTTCCAGGTTCATTAACAATCAGTGAGCCAGTTCATCTCTTTTATAGTTTCTTAAGTGGCTGCACTGGTTATTTGATTTCACCTGACAGCAAAGTAAGTGCTGGTTAGGATAGGTAGGTAGGATTAATAAGGCAGCCAGCAAAGGGAATTTTGCAGAGAACAACATCAATTAAAGACTAAGGCATTCTGACCTACTCTTCTTTACTTTTCGTGAGGAAAAGCCATCCCCAAGTGTAGCCACTATTAGCCTCCTGCTCATAGCAGGTATTCACCGTTCATGATCGACATCTTTACAGGCCAAATATGTCATGCTTTGCTTGCAGCAATGTTCCAGATTTGCTACTGAGGCAAAGAGGGCACAAAATCCTGAGGCACAAAAGTCATTGCATGTATTCTTGAGGACCATGGACCAGGCACTATTAAAATTTTTCCAAGCATGGCTAACACTACTATTGACTGATCTCATTGGCCTTAGTAACGATGCATCCACAAAATACTATGAATGCTAAAAGGCAAGTTGCTTCAAATGAAAACTTTGAATATCCTGGACTCTGGGATGACTTGCAAAGTAGACATGTTGCAGTGCCATTGACATCATGGGCACTTGCTAGTTGGGCGTCAGCATCATCTTCTAATAGATCAAAGATTGCAGAGTTAGACAGGGATGGACATGCTGTTATGACTGCTATAATGGCACCTGAGCGAACTGTGAAATGGCATGGGGCTTTGATAACTCAACTTCTTTTGGAGGACATTGAGACCCCTCATCATCTTTTATTGTTACATTACTTCACAGCTCAAGGATTGGTCGATGACCAACCACTTCTCTACGCATGTCCTCTTACATCACCTCAAGCATTTTTTAGGGCATCGACTTAATTTAGTGACCTCAACTGCTTTAGCTTCTTGGATGTTCATTCAATAGGTCCTTCTCTCACCATTTATATCTCAAACAGGATGGTGGAAAGACTGGTTAGATTATGTTTGTCAGGATTGGACTAGCACAAGCAAGGACACTACTGTGCACCATCCAAAGTCATATGAGCATTTGTCTACTATTTCTACTTTGCGAAACATGCCTGCTAGTATTGATAATTCAGATTTAGTTGTGGATGTCAAGTGTGAAGACTCTAATGTGGAGCTCGAGCTTCATGACACATTAATGGAAGGGCGTGATTACATTTTGTTGCCACAGAATGTGTGGAGGTAGTTTTATAAAAGGTATGGATGGGGACCTGTTTGCGTTTACTGGAGAATTCGGGGATTAAGACAAACAGTGAAAAATTTGCAAGTACTAGAAACGCGGGCAAAAGCTATTAAGGGATTAGTTGAACTTGCATGTGGACGTGTTGATTCAGCTGAATTCTACGTTTCGGGATGGAATGTGAAAGATATAAAAAACAGAAATGGATTAGGTGCTGTTGCATTAGCATATGCAGAATTCATTCATGTGACTGGAAATTTTGCATTGGAAAAACAACTCTATCAGTTGGCACTAGAACTTTCTGCAATTGAAAATACAGTGGATATGAACAGTCAGCTGAGGAGCATCTAAGGCAGGTCGTGGATCTAGGTTTGAAGATTGCCCTTATCGTAACACCAGTGAATGTAGTGCATAACTGGAAACAAGAATTTGCCAAAGGGCGACCTTTTGATTTAGACCCTTTACCAGTTTTTATGCTTGAGGATGTTTCCAGGGAGAACACAAAGAGAGCAAGGTTGTTAATAAAATGGAGGAAGAATGGTGGAGTTCTACTGATAGGCTATGCAACATTTCAAAACTTGTCTTTAGGAAAATATGTAAAAGAAAAGGCTATCACAGATGATATTTGTGAGGCTTTGCAGAGTGGTCCTGACTTACTCATTTGTGATGAGGCACACATGATAAAAAACACAAAGGCTGATATAACACAGGCATTAAAACAAGTGAAGACCCAATGCAGAATTGCATCGACAAGTTCTCCTTTACCAAAATAATTTGATGGAATACTATTGTATGGTAGACTTTGTAAGAGAAGGATTCCTGGGAAAACAACCAGAGTTCAGAAACCATTTTCAAAATCCCATAGAAAATGGGCAGCATGCTAATTCAACTGCAGATGATGTGAAAATAATGAATCAAAGATCACATGTCTTATACGAATAGTTAAAACATTTTTGTGAACATATGGACCAGCAAACTCAAGACAGACAGATCCAGCGAGAAGATGAATATTATGATGGAGACAATGACATTGATCATGACATGGAAGAGGTCTTTACCTTTGGGTATGTTCCGCTGAAAACTTACTTGCCTGATGGTGACATTGATCTGACAGCATTTGGTATGCATCTGAATATGAAGGATACGTGGGCCAAAGAAGTATGCAATGTTCTTGAGAGCGAAGAGAAAATGGAAAATGCAGAGTTTCATGTCAAGGAAGTGCACTCTATTCAGGCTGAAGTAAAAATAATCAAATGTCTCGTGGAGAACATTGTATTTGACATTTCCTTTAATCAACTTGGTGGATTATGTACACTTTTCTTTCTAGAAGAGGTAGATCATCTGAGGCACCAGAGTCATTTATTCAAGAGGAGCATTATCCTAGTTAAGGCCTGGTGCTACTATGAGAGTCGCATCCTGGGTGCCCACCATGGGCTTATTTCTAGTGATGCTTTCGAGACCTTAGTCTTGTACAAGATGCACACTCTACAGGGCTGGAAATATATGCCTCTAATTTTTCCAATGATGAATATGGCATGAGCTACAATTATAGCTATGATCCAATAAGGGAATATCTTCAGTTTGTGGACAAGGATTTTGTAGTTGATGGCATCCTAACTGATTTCTTTGTAACGGCATCGGAGGCAATAGTTTTCTATGCTCAAAAAAATGTCAGTACATCTGCCAAAGCAGGTAAAACATCAATAATTTCTCACAATGGAGCTATTGGTGATTACCCAGGTTGTACTGATATTGCCTATCAGGTTACTATAAGCGATGGAGCTGACTACATTGATTGCTCTGTCCAAATAACAAAATATGGTGTTCCTATCTCTAGGGAATCACCAGACCTTACGATAGGAACAAATATCATAACGAATTTAGTGTTTTATCCAGCTCGCTTAAACACCATATCTGACATCAACAAAATGGTGTTAGATAAGCCATCTGCAAATAGCGCGCCCGGCAGCTAGCACGTATCCTTGAAAGCCCAAACGAAAGTATTATTAAAAAAAAATTGATAAATTTTTATGAATACGTGGGATCGGCACGGGCATGGGCAGCGACCTGATGCTCCTAGTCCTGATTTATGGAATCTTCCATGCCTTCTTTCTATGCAGTTACAGTAGCAGTACTGTTAAGTTTATGTCTCTACCCGGCACTCTCCACGGCAAGTAGCTTCAATCTAGATGGAGCTGCAAATAAAATAGAATTAAGGGAGAAAGTCCGAAAAATGATTTACCATGCATATGACAACTACATGCATTATGCATTCACGCATGATGAGTTAAAGCCTCTTACAAAGACTTCCACAGATTCACTTGCAGAGCTTGGCAATCTTAAGCTTGAACATTTTCCTGAGAAGTACAATGGGTTAGCCTTGACTCTTATTGAAACAATTTCAAGTTTAATTGTTCTGGGAAACAGTTCGGAATTTGGAAAAGCTGTGCTATGGCTCGAGGAAAACCTTAAATTTAATGTTGATGTATGAATAAGCTTGTTTGAGTGTAATATTAGGCTACTTGGAGGGCTTATTTCAGCTCATTTGCTTGCAACAGAATCAGCAAAGAAAATTTTTCAGGAAAAATACAATGGGCAGTTGCTTATTCTTGCGAATGATTTGGGTCAGCGTTTTCTGCAAGCTTTTGATAATTCCACTGGCCTTCCATATGCATGGATTAATCTTAAGTATGGAGTCATGGAGAATGAGACAACAGAGACGAGCACATCTGGCTGTGGTTCACTCATACTTGAAATGGGGGCACTTTCATGATTGAGAGGCAATCCTGAGTATAAGGCAGCAGCATTGCATGCTATTCGTAAACTATGGAGCATGCGGAGTCCTTTGGATCTGATGGGAACCATGCTGGATGTATTAACTGGGGAATGGATTGAACATTCATCTGGAATTGGTGCTGGTGTTGATTCATTTTATGAATACCTCATAAAGGCTTACATACTTTTTGGAAGGAACGAATATTGGGATATGATCCACTCAGCATATATTGTTGTACAGAAGCATTTTCGACATGGTGGATGGTATCATGAAGCAGATATGAGGACAAGGAAGGCAACAGATTGGCAGTGAAGTCACTGATCGCAAGGCCACTGTTCAGGAAGGCGCACAGTTTGCTAGCCGATTGACGGGAATTAGGAGAGTCTTTCAATTTATGGATTGGGCCTTGTTCATCCGAAGAAGGTCTACCATTTCTACAATGAGTTACACAACTATCTGGCATCGGTTGGTGTTGATGGTGTCAAAGTTGAAGTTCAAAACATCATTGAAAGTTTAGATGATGGTCATTGTGGTCGTGTGTCTATTACAGGGCAACTCATCAAGCTGAAGGGACAGCCAACGCCACAATCTAAAAAAGGCAAGAATTATTTTTTAAATCTATGGAAGCGCCTAAACGATACCAGCAAAAAGATTCATGAGAAGTTATTACAGAGTTATGGCCAAATATCCAACGCATCACAAGAAATGACCCATAAACTCAATTTTGATGCTGCTGCCTCCAGCGCAGCTTAAATAGATATTTTTGCATTTACTTTAGTATAGATTAGGATAGAAGCAGTGACTCCATTAGATCTATCTGAGACTACTTTGTAATATATATTTTTCCTGTTTAAACAACGTTGTTTGTTGTTCAAAGGGTGAGAGGTGGTTCATCAATAATCTCATTTTGAGACTTGCTGTGTACGCTCTAAGAGATTTAATAAATAGAGCTTGCTGGAACATCTGTGTTTGGACTGTCTAAATGTGGATTCGATGGCTGAAGAATAAGATTACAGAATTCTTGTGTTTCTTCATGGACTAATAAGTTTTTCTCATCTCTTTCTATAGTTGCTATGTTTGCTATATCATATCTGTGTCATGATCTAAAATTGCAGGAAGAAAGAATAGCTCAGATGTCACTTAGCCGTGCTCTGTCCTCAATTCCTGTTATTTCTCTATGTTTTCCTTCTAAATTAGCCTATTAATATGAATTCCTCTTGGCTCATATTTACAGCAGTTTCCTCCGTATATGAATATTGTTCTAGGAATTTCTTAATTGCTCCTATAGAATGTTCAGTCACGTTCCCTCTGTTAGCATAATGAAAGCTTCTTAGCTGTCTTTCATTCCCTGACATCCATTTCATCCTCGTTCAACCTGATATTATTCCTTGTGTAGCTATCCTGCTCTGTAGTCCCTTCTTTCCCAAAGAAAACACATCCTTCAGTCCACATCCTTGACTCCATGCCCAATGTTCTAAACCTCTTACGCTTCGCATGCCAACTCTTCCTGAATAGACCATCCATCCTGCCAAACTAAAACAAAAACCCATGTGCATAATAACTAGCCTGAATCATTTCGTAAACAAAGCTAAATCCCGAAGAGAGAGCCCTGTCTGACTGCTGGTAGGCTAGGACCGGCAGTCAAAAGCTTGGTCTGTGGTTACCTCGGCCGTATCCCTTAAGGAGCCAAGGGAAAACCTGAGTGATAACATAATGGCGACTCCACTAGGGACCTAAATCATTTTGTTCATCACTGTAAACCCCGCTTTCTAGAGAAAGTGCTCCTTTTCTTCAGAGCTTTTCATGTTTAGTTCTGATCTTTGATGGTGGACATAGATCAGGCACTCCAAAGTAAAGGCATCCACCTGGCGACTCCACTTCATTTTCATTCAAGACTCCACTGAGGAACGAACCAATTCTATAACCAAATAGTCCATATTCCGAAGCATTATCAGTAAGACAAGATGACCGGGTTCGTGGAAGATCTTTCATTTGATAAAGCTTTAGATGTATTCCGGGAGAGTTTATCAGAATTTGAGCTTGATGAAGAATTTTTCATATTGGTGTTGTTAAAAACAGTAGGAGGCTCGCATAACCTTTTTCTTGATTTAGTTGTTGAAAGATATGTAAATGAAATTTAACTCTTGCAATCTCAAATCCAGTCATATCATTTTCGCGATCCTGAAGAATTTGTTCAAAATCTTCCTTCCCCAAGTCATGAGGAAATAATACTACCTTCTGACTTATAGATTGAGGATAATTATGTTTCCAAGGCAAAGACTGAAGATTTAGTTGCAGGGCTTATTGTCGAGGATGCAACTGTTCCATCCAACCAAGAAGGCCTAGAAGAAGCTATCCCACATGATGTTTTTATTGATCCTATAGCAGACTACATGGAACTGCTTCTTAACTCAAGTTCTTTAGCATGCTTTCTCTGTGAGGACCAAATACATCAGCAGCGGCCTTTCTATACCACAATTTTGATCATGGGGGCACATGACTGAATAGTGCTTCCAAGTTCATTAACAATCAGTGAGCCAGTTCATCTCTTTTTACAGTTGCTTAAGTGGCTGCACTGGTTATTTGATTTCACCTGACAGCAAAGTGAGTGCTGGTTAGGATAGGTAGGTAGGATAAATAAGGCAGCCGGCAAAGGGAATTTTGTAGAGAACAGCATCAATTAAAGACTAAGGCATTCTGACCTACTGTTCTTGACTTTTCGCGAGGAAAAGCCATCCCCAAGTGGAGCCATTGTTAGCCTCCTACTCATAGCAGGTATTCACCTTTCGTGATCGACATATTTACAGGCCAAATATGTCATGCTTTGCTTGCAGCAATGTTGCATATTTTCTACTGAGACAAAGAGGGCACAAATTCCTGAGGCACAAAAGTCATTGCATGTATTCTTGAGGACCATGGACCAGGCACTGTTAAACATTTCGCAAGCATGGCTATCACTACTTTTGACTGATCTCATTGGCCTTAGTAAGGTTGCATCCATAAAATACTATGAATGCTAAAAGGCAAGTTGTTCCAAATGAAAACTTTGAATATCCTGGACTCTAGGATGACTTGCAAAGTAGACATGTTGCAGTGCCATTGACAGCATGGGCACTTGCTATTTGGGCATCAGCATCATCTTCTAATAGATCAAAGATTGCAGAGCTAGACAGGGATGGACATGCTGTTATGACTGCTATAATGGCACCTGAGTGAACTGTGAAATGGCATGGGGCTTTGATAACTCAACTTCTTTTGGAGGACATTGAGACCCCTCATCATCTTTTATTGTTACATTACTTTACAGCTCAAGGATTGGTCGATGACCAACCACTTCTCTACGCATGTCCTCTTACATCACCTCAAGCATTTTTTAGGGTATCGACTTAATTTAATGACCTCAACTGCTTTAGCTTCTTGGATGTTCATTCAATAGGTCCTTCTCTCACCATTTATAACTCAAACAGGATGGTGGAAAGACTGGTTAGATTATGTTTGTCAGGATTGGACTAGCACAAGCAAGGACACCACTGTGCACCATCCAAAGTCATATGAGAATTTGTCTACTATTTCTACTTTGCCAAACAGGCATGCTAGTATTGATAATTCAGATTTAGTTGTGGATGTCAAGTGTGAAGACTCTAATGTGGAGCCCGAGCTTCATGACATATTAATGGAAGGGCGTGATTACATTTTGTTGCCACAGAATGTGTGGAGGCAGTTTTATAAAAGGTATGGAGGGGGACCTGTTTGCGTTTACTGGAGAATTCAGGGATTAAGACAAACAGTGAAAAATTTGCAAGTACTAGAAATGCGGGCAAAAGCTATTAAGGGATTGGTTGAACTTGCATGTGGACATGTTGATTCAGCTGAATTCTACTTTTCGGGATGGAATGTGAAAGATATAAAAAACAGAAATGGATTAGGTGTTGTTGCATTAGCATATGCGAAATTCATTCATGTTTTTATCTCAAAATCAAGTCTGATAGGCTGTTGGTCAGGTTGACTCTAAGTAACTATTTCAAACCAATCTTCTGACTAAGGCTTAGCCTCCTTAGCCTGAGAGGGCTCTCTCAAAAGGTTATTGATTTTGATTTATCATAAGATGGCTAACTCTTGTGGTGTAACAACATAGACAAATGTAATGGCTGGACAAATATTTCATAAGTTCGCATTGGGCCTATGGAGTCAATCATACATCAGTAAACAAGGACACTACCTTTGCATAGAAGTCAGGGCACTTAGCATTTAAATGTTCAGAATATAACTTACATAAAACCACAGTTCACACATGCATACAGGAAGTCAGAGCACAATCAGTGAATTCTGAGTGATTATGCATCCATGCAACTGAAAAAAGACATTAAGGAAAGAACAACACACATATTCTGAACAGGAAAAATCCTTCATGAATCCTGAGAAGAAAAGTAGATGCTTTATATTACTGAAAATGGTCTTTACATAAGCTAAAACAGTACTTCTGCTATCAATTTTCCAACCCTCATTACATTGCTGTCTCAGCTATATATAGAATCCTTATTCTAACTAATTCGAGTTTCCTCCTCCAGCATGAGGGGAATTTTAATAACTCGATCCTTATCCCTAATGACACCTATCAACTATTTAACTGACTATTAAATACAAATGAAATGCTGACTGGAACTTTAAACAGTTCTAAATTAACTAGGACTCTAATTCTTTTTCCATGCCATAGTGGCTACTCCTCATCCTTTGACACCTGGTCCTCTTTAAATTTGGCTAAGATGGATATTAAATATGCCATATTGGCCTTTGAATGCTGAATCCTTATCTACCTCGTGGTATTGGGAGGTTTCCCTTGCTTCTCGGCTTCTGTTTTCCATTATTTGCTCGAACATGAACAACACTTTTCTGAGCCTTTAATAACCTAAGGTATGGAACGTGGCCGCGTTTAAATCATCACCTACAGCAGTTTCGTAGCGCGCTACGAAACTGCTGTTTTATTTAAAACAACTTGCTTGCTTTTTGACCCGAGAACTTATATCACCCAATCGTTTATTGCCAAAAACTCCCTTTGATGTTTCATATGTGTAGCAGGGATTTAAATATCTTCAAAACACTAAGATTAAGAAAAATTAACAAAAGTTTGCAACAAAACCCTTTCCTGAACAGTGAATTCATTTATTAGGTAGCCAGCTTAGCTCTGCCTTCAGGTCTTCAGCGGCTTTCTTCAATTGGTTAATCTCTTCTTCAGCTACTTCTATTTGGCTTTTCATAGCTTCCACATAATCTCCTTGAGATGTGATGGCTACTTTATTTTTGCTGCTCTTTTGCTGAGGTCGTGTTCCTTCCCCTGTTTCCTCTGTTCTGGGCAGTGCTTCCTGTACCTGCTGGAAATTTCTGGTCATAGGTATTCTAGGTTTAAAAACAAATTCCTAGGCTAGCTCATCAAACTTAAGCCTTTTTGAGGCCTTGGTTTTCTTAACATTTACCTGTGGTGACTGTGTCAAATCAATCTGAATTGGTTTGGACTGCTCTAATTCAATAGCCTGTAATAAATCATTCAGGCTTGCCTTAGACACAGGGCTCTCTTCGACAGCTATAGCTTTACCCTTTTCTTTATTAATTTGACTTCTTGTCCTTGCCCTTGAGACTGCTTCAGATTTTCTTGCTTCAAGTATAGTCTTCTTACCCTGAGTCTTCTCCTTTGTTGATTGCTGAGGCTGTTCTGGAATGACTAATGGCTTCACTGGTTTTGGTAGCTGTGGCTTGGTTTTCTTTTTGGCTCTTGCTTCCCTTTGGAGCTCAGCTATTGTAAACTCTCTGGCTAGTTGTGGAGTAAGACCAGTCTTACTTTGGAATCCAGCCATGAAGATAAAAGAATTCCAATCTCTGCCTATCTTTTGGAGGCTATCTAAAATCAGCAACTTAATCAGACCATGATGAAATAAAGAGGTTTCACAGTCCTCTTTCCTCAGCTGCACCTTATCACACATCTTCCTTAGACTAAGAAATAAATAAAACGGAATGTCTATGGAGACTTTCTCGGTAAAATGCAAGAGCAGTTTAAAATGATAAGGAGAAACCTTATTGTACCTTCCTTCACAGGTCAAATACTTCTGAATGCAGGTAAGAAGAAGAGCATAATGTTCCTTGAGATAGTACCTGGGCACTGCTTTTGTGTAATCCTCATTTACATATGCCTCTTTTAAGAACTCCTTACAAGGATTCCTATCAAATTTAAAATTTTTGAACCATTCTTCCTGTCCTCTTGGGATCTCGGTTACAGCAGCTATTGCCTCTGGAGAAACCGATATCTCTAACATGGCAACCTTTGAATTCAAACCAGTGAAATTAAGTGCAAATTCTTTTGTTACCTGTGCATGCCCTCCTTGTATCTTTTTACAAAATCTCCAGCACCCGGCATCTTTAAACGCCTTCTTCACGCCTTCATCTCTCAAGGTTATATCCAGGCCTTCAGGTTCATTCCTTTGACATTTTCCGGACCTGTGCTCCTTTCTCTCCATCTTCACTTTGAATTTTTCACAGCCAAATTCTTACTTTGACATCTTCACAGCCAAATTCTAACAGCTCCGGTCGAGATGGTTCACCTCTCTTTTTAACTCAGCCTCGCTTGTAATCAGGCTTGCTTGAACAGCCTTGCTTGAAATTCAAATTGAAAAATGACTGGTTACTCATGCAACACTCACGACCATTATTAAGGACTATGCACGGTAAAATCTCTTGGGAATGAGATTTCCGTGCATATCGAAAATCTATTGGTGGAGTAGCGGCAAATGAACGTTCAGACATGATTTCAAGAGGTACTCAAACTGACATGAGTGGACGGAAATGCTGACTCACCTATGGACTTGAAATTTCAGGAAAGATTCGTTGCGGAATGCACGAATCCATGATTTCGCAGTGCTGTTAGTTATATTTTTTAATGATGCGCTGCGAAACTGCTTAATCTTTATGCGCTGCGAAACTGCTAGACTATGATTGCGCTGCGAAATGGGCAAATAAGACTGCGCTGCGGAATCACTAAAAGACAAGGTGACTTGGCATAGACAAGACATGACTATGGAATAATGATGAGTGGAGGAAAGCCAATAGGAGCAGAGTCTGATTTAAGCTTAAAAACCTTTAAAACTCCGAATCCTAAGTGAGACAAATAAAAATGAAAACAGCTTAAACATAGACCTTTTTCATCAAACTAGGGCATGTAACTGTATGCATCAAACCTTTAGTTCTAAGTGATAACACATGTGACTGGAAATTTTGCATTGGCAAAACAGCTCTATGAGTTGGCACTAGAACTTTCTGCAACTGAAAATACAGTGGATATGAACAATCAGCTGAGGAGCATCTAAGGCAGGCCGTTGATCTAGGTTTGAAGACTGCCCTTATCGTAACACCAGTGAATGTAATGCATAACTGGAAACAAGAATTTGCCAAAGGGCGACCTTTTGATTTAGACCCTTTACCAGTTTTTATGCTTGAGGATGTTTCCAGGGAGAACACAGAGAGAGAAAGGTTATTAATAAAATAGAGGAAGAATGGTGGAGTTCTACTGATAGGCTATGCAGCATTTCGAAACTTGTCTTTAGGAAAATATGTAAAAGAAAAGGCCGTCGCAGATCATATTTGTGAGGCTTTGCAGAGTGGTCCTGACTTACTCATTTGTGATGAGGCACACATGATAAAAAGCACAAAGGCTGATATAACACAGGCATTAAAACAAGTGAAGACCCAATGCAGAATTGCATCAACGGGTTCTCCTTTACCAAAATAATTTGATGGAATACTATTGTATGGTAGACTTTGTAAGAGAAGGATTCCTGGGAAAACAACCAGAGTTCAGAAACCGTTTTCAAAATCCCATAGAAAATGGGCAGCATGCTAATTCAACTGCAGATGATGTGAAAATAATGAATCAAAGATCACATGTCTTATACGAACAGTTAAAACATTTTTGTGAACGTATGGACCAGCAAACTCAAGACAGACAGATCCAGCGAGATGATGAATATTATGATGCAGACAATGACATTAATCATGACATGGAAGAGGTCTTTACCTTTGGGTCTGTTCCGCTGAAAATTTACTTGCCTGATGGTGACATTGATCTGACAGCGTTTAGTATGCATCTGAATCTGAAGGATACATGCACCAAAGAAGTATGCAATGTTCTTGAGAGTGAAGAGAAAAGGGAAAATGTAGAGTTTCATGTTAAGGAAGTGCACTCTATTCAGGCTGAAGTAAAAATAATCAAATGTCTCGTGGAGAACATTGTATTTGACATTTCCTTTAATCAGCTTTGTGGATTGTGTACTCTTTGCTTTCTAGAAGAGGTAGATCATCTGAGGCGCCAGAGTCATTTATTCAAGAGGAGCATTATCCTAGTTAAGGCCTGGTGCTACTATGAGAGTCGCATCCTGGGTGGCCACCATGGGCTTATTTCTACCTATGCTTTGGAGACCTTAGTCTTGTACAAGATGCACACTCTGGAGGGCTGGAAATATATGCCTCTAATTTTGCCAATGATGAATATGGCATGAGCTACAATTATAGCTATGATCCAATAAGGGAATATCTTCAGTTTGTGGACAAGGATTTCGCAGTTGATGGCATCCTAACTGATTTCTCTGTAACGGCATCGGAGGCAATAGCTTGCTATGCTCAGAACAATGTCAGTACATCTGCCAAAGTAGGTAAAACATCAATAATTTCTCACAACGGAGCTAGTGGTGATTACCCAGGTTGTACTGATATTGCCTATCAGGCTGCTATAAGCGATGGAGCTAACTACATTGATTGCTCTGTCCAAATAACAAAAGATGGTGTTCCTATCTGTAGGGAATCACCAGACCTTATGATAGGAAAAAATATCATAACGAATTCAGTGTTTTATCCAGCTCGCCTAAACACCATATCCGACATCAACAAAATGGTGTTAGATAAGCCATCTGCAAATAGCGGGCCCAACAGCTAGCTTGTATCCTTGAAAGCCCAAACGAAAGTATTATTAAAAAAAAATTGATAAATTTTTATGAATACGTGGGATCGGCACGGGCATGGGCAGCGACCTGATGCTCCTAGTCTTGATTTATGGAATCTTCCATGCCTTCTTGCTATGCAATTACAGTAACAATACTGTTAAGTTTATGTCTCTACCCAGCGCTCTCCACGGCAAGTAGCTTCAATCTAGATGGAGTTGCAAAGAAAATAGAATTAAGGGAGAAAGTTCGAAAAATGTTTTACCATGCATATGACAATTACATGCATTATGCATTCCCGCATGATGAGTTAAAGCCTCTGAAAACGACTTCCACAGATTCACTTGCAGAGCTTGGCAATCTTAAGCTTGAACGTTTGCCTGAGAAGTACAATGGGTTAGCCTTGACTCTTATTGAATCAATTTCAAGTTTAATTGTTTTGGGAAACTGTTCAGAATTTGGAAAAGCTGTGCTATGGCTCGAGGAAAACCTTACATTTGATGTTGATGTACGAGTAAGCTTGTTTGAGTGTAATATTAGGCTACTTGGGGGGCTTATTTCAGCTCATTTGCTTGCAACAGAATCAACCAAGAAAAGTTTTCAGGAAAAATACAATGGGCAGTTGCTTATTCTTGCGAATGATTTGGGCCAGCGTTTTCTGCAAGCTTTTGATACTTCCACTGGCCTTCCATATGCATGGATTAATCTTAAGTATGGAGTCATGGAGAATGAGACAATAGAGACGAGCACATCTGGCTGTGGTTCACTCATACTTGAAATGGGGGCACTTTCACGATTGACAGGCAATCCTGAGTATAAGACAGCAGCATTGCATGCTGTTCATAAACTATGGAGCATGCAGAGTCCTTTGGATCTGATGGGAACCACGCTGGATGTACTAACTGGGGAATGGATTGAAAATTCATCTGGAATTGGTGCTGGTGTTGATTCATTTTATGAATACCTCATAAAGGGTTACATAATTTTTTGAAAGAACGAGTATTGGGATATGTTCCACTCAGCATATATTGCTATACAGAAGCATTTTCGACATGGTCCATTGTATCGTGAAGCAGATATGAGGACAGGGAAGGCAACAGATTGGCAGTGAAGTCACTGATCCCAAGGCCACTGTCCAGGAAGGCACAGAGTTTGCTAGCCGATTGACCGGAATTAGGAGAGTCTTTCAATTTATGGATTGGGCCTTGTTCATCCGAAGAAGGTCTACCATTTCTACAATGCGTTACACAGCTATCTGGCATCGGCTGGTGTTGATGGTGTCAAAGTTGATGTTCAAAACATCATTGAAACTTTAGATGATGGTCATGGTGGTCGTGTGTCTATTACAGGGCAACTCATCAAGCTGAAGGGACAACCACCGCCACAATCTAAAAAAGGCAAGAATTATTTTTTAAATCTATGGAACCACCTAAACGATACCAACAAAAGGATTCATGAGAATTTATTACAGAGTTATGGCCAAATAGCCATCGCATCACAAGAAATTAACCATAAACTCAATTCTGATGCTGCTGCCTCCAGCGCAGCTTAAATAGATATTTTTGGATTTACTTTAGTATAGATTAGGATAGAGGCAGTGACTCCATCAGATCTATCTGAGATCTGTTTGTAATAGATATTTTTCCTATTTAAACAACGTTGTTTGTTTTTGCCTATTTAAACAACGTTGTTTGTTTTTCAAAGGGTGAGAGGTGGTTGATCGATAATCTCATTTTGAGATTTGCTGTGTACGCCCTAAGAGATTTAATAAACAGAGCTTATTGGAACATCTGTGTTTGGACTGTCTAAATGTGGATTCGATGGCTGAAGAATAAGATTACAGAATTCTTGTGTTTCTTCATGGACTAATAAGTTTTTCTCATCTCTTTCTACAGTTGATATGTTTGCTATATCATATCTGTGTCATGATCTAAAATTGCAGGAAGAAAGAATAGCTCAGATGTCACTTAGCCGTGCTCTGTCCTCAATTCCTGTTATTTCTCTATGTTTTCCTTCTAAATTATCATATGAATATGAATTCCTCTTGGCTCATATTTATAGCAGTTTCCTCCGTATATGAATATTGTTGTAGGAATTTCTTAATTGCTCCTATAGAATGTTCAGTCACGTTCCCTCTGTTAGCATAATGAAAGCTTCTTAGCTGTCTTTCATTCCATGACATCCATTTCATCCTCATTCAACCTGATATTATTCCTTGTGTAGCTATCCTTCTCTGTAGTCCCTTCTTTCCCAAAGAAAACACATCCTTCAGTCCACATCCTTGACTCCATGCCCAATGTTCTAAACCTCTTACGCTTCGCATGCCAACTCTGCCTGAATAGATCATCCATCCCGCCAAACTCAAACAAAAACCCATGTGCATAATAACTAGCCTGAAATCATTTCCTAAATAAAGCTAAATCCCGAAGAGAGAGCCCTCTCTGACTACGGGTAGGCTAGGACCGGTAGTCCAAAACTTGGTCTGTGGTTACCTCGGCCGTATCCCTTAAGGAGCCAAGGGACAACCTGAGTGATAACAGGGGTGAAGCTCCCACGAAAAACATTCCTTTATCAGCCCTTCCATATTTTCAAGGAATGACTCTAGAAGACCCCAAAACCTTCTTATTTGAATTTGAGATGGTTTATTGGACTAGGCTCTACTACTGTTTAGACATCAGGCGACATGAAAGAAATAATCTTATCCTAGTATGAGGACTATTGTCGGACTAGGGACATGAGGGAAGAAATATTCAGGGTGACACAAAAGGAGGAACAAAGCTTGGAGGATTATGTGCAACGATTCCATTATAAACTGTAGAGATCTAAACAAAGTGATTTAGTTCCAGAAATATTGAAGACCATATTCACAAGGGGAATGAGAGATGATTACCTTGATACCCTGAATCTACTAGGAAAGGGAGAAAGATCTCAAGAATCATTTGACGAGATAATAAATCTATGCCTAAGATGCTTGAGAGGCTCTTCAAGAGGGAGAAGCATGGTACAACATTTCTATGTCAGAATACAAAAATCTGCAAATGAAGGTGTCACTAGGGCCAAGATTCGAAATTTTGTTTGACAACCTTAAAACTCATCTCATTTGTACCTTGTATGCTCAAATAATGATGGCACTAGTAAATAAAGCACATGATGAAGTTGATACAAATTTAGTGGTGGTATTCCCGAAATGTAGGGATAAGCATTCCCTAAAGGTATATAGAGTAAACAACAACAACTTGTTCAACATTTTTGATCTAGAGCATTTTACAAGCCATTTCCCAAAGCTTCCCAGACTAAAAGGGACGCTCAAAATAATCAAGGGAGGAAGTTTAGTGTCTCTATTTCATTGGATGCAGGAAACCATGATCCCAGGGTATGTATCAAGACTTATATTCTTTTAATCCATGGAATAATACATATAATGCTCAAAAATTCCCATGTATGTATTCTACTCCTTCTCCAACACAGTTTCCTTCACCTTCCAACCAATGGTCTCCCTCTCCACCTCTCCAATACCCTCCATCTCAGCCATATCCTTGGAAATATAATTGGAGAGTAAATTACCTAGTATGTCCCCTCCTACAATACCAATGCAATAGCAGTTACAGCTATCACCTCTTCAAACACATGTTGCTACACCTCCTATAGGACCACATTTACCTGTGAAACCTAACCCTAAGCCACAAAATAAGGCATCAATGAACATTGATGCCCCGACTACCTTTCAAAATTATTATATTACTCCTATTGGATGTAACTAAATTCATCTTCTGTCAGGGAAAGTGATTAACACAAAACACTCTCCTATTATCACTGAAGAAGAGTGTGAATCACCCAAAGAAGATACCACAGATCTTGAAGCTATTGTCACACCTATAACAACTAACTTTGGAATGATAGTTGCACCTGTAAGAGCCAATTCAAATAAATATGATACACTTGTAACAATTGACTCAACTATGATTACTAAATATCATTCATATCCCTAAAGATTAGCCAAATCTGGGATGACTTGACAACCAAAATTTAATTTCCTTAGGGAGTTGAAAAATTTACACATACTGATTCATGTACTACTGGCTATTAAAATATGTACCTATCTATGCCAAAAATATAAGAGACATGTGCATTAAAAAACCTAGGAGGTAGCCTAAGGACCCTCCTACTATTCATGTGATGGGAAAGTTGTCCTAATTGATTACTAACCAACCTCTCTTAATGAAATATAATGATCAAGGAGATTCCACAATCATTGTTTACATCGATGACAAGCTACTTACCAATACATTGATTGATTTAGGGGCAACCGTTAATGTAATGACTAAGGAGCTCTTCATCACCTTGGGGTTACATAGACTAAGACACACACCTACATTGATGGAATTAGCAGACAGGTCCCATGTCAAACATGACGGGGTGTTAGAAGATGTAGTGATCACAATGGATTATTTGAGATATCCAGCTGACTTCCTAATTTTACAAAGTAAATAAAACATCGAGGGTACACTTTGATTCTAGGAAGGCCTTGGGTAGCCACTACAGACAATTTCATAGGATGCAGGTCTGGGTCTATCATAAATTCAGATGGCTAGCCCATAAAGAATCTTATTCTCTAACCCCCAACAAAACCATGTATGGATTCAGGAAACCCTTGTGGAATGAATTAGAACCCGAGTCAGATTACTTCCATCCACTTGTCACCCTCAGAAAACCCCAGTACTTAAAGGATGAGACAAAAGATGATATCATAAATATTTTTACCATTAATTCACTTTATGTTACTTCTATTGAGGACTTGGGAAAGGAATATGTCGTAGAAGACTTGAGCTTTGAACATATGAAGACCACTCCAAACATAAACAATAGTCTAGTTGAAATAGAACCAGGTAAATATCTAAATGTCAACCGAAACCTGACTGCTGAGAAAAATAGATTATTATTACAGCTGTTACATAAGTACAAAAAGTTGTTTGCATGGGATTATATAGATATGAAGGGGATCCATCCCATCTTGTGCACTCACCACATCTATTTAAAGGATGGTTGTAATCCAGTTAGACAACTGCAGCGATACATGAACCCTCCACTAAAGGAGGTAGTGAAAGTAGAACTACAAAAGCTCCTGAATGCCAACTTCATTTATCCAATTTATGACAGTCAATGGGTATCCCCACTTGTCATCATCCCTAAAAAAATTGATAAGTGGAAAGAATGTGTAGATTATAGAGAAATCAACAAAACCAGTAAAACATAACATTTCCCTCTTGATCGCAATTTAAACAAGAATGCAACAAATTACAGATATAACCAAGAATACAAATATGTAGTATAAATAACATTTAATTTCATTAATATCAAATATTGAAATATGCTTCCAAACACAATGGAAATTAGACTAGCTTGGGTGATGGTAGCTTATCTCTAAGAAGAGATGTGGCAACTACATGCCTCTAAGTTGTCTTACAATGAGGCCCAAAGGCCTATTTCTTATTGGGAAACAATGGAAAAACATAAACATCCAAAAACCTAACCCTAGGAGATGAAGTGCCAAACTATAGTCCCCGTTTGGGTAAATTGGTACATGAACTTCACGAGGACGTAACTTTGGCATACGATGTCCATTTGATGTGCATAATACCTTGTTAGAAATATCTATATGAGGACTACAACTTTTGAATTACACACATAAGGAAAAGAGCTATGTTGGTCCCCGTTTTCTGAAAAAGTGTTGTTTAGGGCCTCAAAATGGCTCCAGAAGTTTAGGACCCTAAAAAATGGAAAAAATAATAAATTGTGCCGCAAATAAGGAAACTGAAAAACTAAGAGAAAAAATGGTGGGGGTCCAAGTGGAATAGGTGGGTTGCCACTAATATCCACCTAGATCATGTTATGAAGAATTTGGTATCTACGAATAAATATTAATTCCCTAGATAAGTACCTATATTTAGAACAACAATTTAAAGCACTTTAACCTTTTTCTATAAAAAATAGATAAGACAAAGAGAATGAGAGGACCTACTTGTACCATCACTTTCCTCTCGTCTCCCTTGTATCGGTCCTCACTCCCTCCCATACCTAACATGCTTGATAAGTACCTGTAAACATCAACAGAAGACAAAGAACCAATCAAAGCAAAAGATCTATTTATTAGAAGTAAATGGAATCAGATACATTCACACATATAAGCATATGGAAAAAGGTGTAAATACTTTATTGAATAGAAGGGAGAATTACAACCATGAAGCCTGATTTGAAGTCATTCCTCAAACTTAGGTTCCATCTACATCACATCATAATCATGGCATTCCAACAACATAACAACACTTACAATAGTCTCAATTCTCAAACTAACATTATGTCCGTATGATTTATCAAAGTCCAACCCCTTGATCACTTAGATGACTGCTCAATTTTTAGGAAGATGGAGAAGTTTTTGTCATCAATGAGGGTATTGAATGGCCTTCCATACTTAGAATTAGTTCCATGGAGGAAGGGATGAGAGGATATGAGGTATCTTAACTCATTCCTCACCCATTTTTGAGCTCATAGGGGATGATAAGTGCGAGAATCTTCTAGAAGGCTCCAGAAGATAAAAATATTCCCCAAGCCCTATATGAATTTCACTCAAACTCACCCGGTTTAGGTCAAAGACGGCCTAAGTGCTCTGCAAAGCACCCTGGAATGGACTTAACAGCTCTTTAGTACACCCTTGCATGGCCATACCTAAGCTAGTCCCTCTATAGGTCATTTCAGGACGTCTTTAGGCAAGGAAACTGTTCGGGAAGGAGGCATTGAAGAGTTCGACTTGTTTAGGGAATGTAGCAACTGAAATTAGGGTTTGATGAGCCCTGAAACATTGATCTAGATGATGGGAGTGATGTGCCCAAATGGATCTATAATAGCTGCCTCCTAAAGAATGAAGTCGAAAATAATAATGTTGAGTGATATGCTTTACAATGTGATAATGAGTCGGTTAATGTGTTAAAGCTTTTGGAAATAGTTGATATTGAATGTACTCAAAATGTCTTTCCAAAAATTGAACTCTAAGGAACATATGAAGAATTGTTGGATTTCAAATATTATAAATGTTTTTTAGTTGCAGTACAACGAGTTGTGAGTCTAGCCTAATGATGATTCGGCGGATGCCATGTGAAATGGCATTAGAGAGAATTTCGATCAAGGCACTATACTCAGTGATATTCTTCATTGATCAACTGATAAAAATCCCATGAAAACTCTCTAAATCACCACTTGGAATGAAAATGGCCCATGCTGCAAAAGATAGGTTATGCGTACTACAACTAGCACCATCGGAATAACCAACAAATGGTTCCAACATATCCAAAAAAGGAAAAGCGGATTACTTAACGACATAAAAAATCTAAAAGACACACTGGCACACACACATACAATGAAAGTGTAAATATAGTGATTTTTACTACACTCAATTAAGCATAGTAACATTTGAGATACACCCCATTTTGGGGTTGTGACAATTCAACTCCATCATAATCCACCAACTCGTAGGCACCTGTTGGCAAAACACGCTTGACAATATAAGGACCCATCCAAAGTAGTTCATATTTCCCCGCTCCAAGTTTATCAGCTTCCTAAACGTAAAGCAAGCCCAGGTCTCCTTCTGAGAAAATGTGAGGCTTGACATTTCTATCATATTTCACCTTGATTCGTTTCTTATGTGCTTTGTTAACCAATGCGGCTTCATGACGGGTTTCATCCAGATGGATAACCTCCAAGAAACGCACTTCTTCTTCAAAAGTGTCGAGTAATAGGTCACTCGCGAGTTTGAAAGATCAAAATTTTGCAGGGTATTGACAAGATTGCCTCTAGACCATACACAAATTGAAAAGGTGTGTATCCAGTTGCATTTGTCACCGAGGTTCGATATGCCCACAAGGCAGAGTAGATGATTAAATTCCAATTTAATTTATGAACCTCGATGATTCTTTGAAGCAATCATTTTATGACTTTGTTGATAGCCTCAACTTGTCCATTAGCGTATCGGTAATATGGAGTAGAACTACCATGCGAAAGTCCTAACTTGGCAGTTAACTCACTCATCATGTGGTTGTGAAAATGCGACCCATGATTTGTAACTATAGCCTGTGGTACACGAAACCGAGCAACCATGTGGTTGAAAAAGAAAAGAGTAGCTATTTCGCCATTGTTGTTTAATGTTGGCATCGCCTCAACCCATTTGGTAAAATAGTCAAGGACAAATATAATGTACCCATGCCCCCGAATCGAGGTGGGGTTACATGTCATGAAGTCAATGCCCCATTTGGCGTTTGGTCCAAGAGTGATGACAGGAAGCAATGGTTCACGTGGTAATCTAGGTTTACAGTCATAGATGTAGCATGTGTGAAAGCTTCTAATGGAAATTATGCAATATTTCAATATAATAGGCCAGATGTAACTAGCACGAAGAATTCTATACGTGGTAACATAACTAGATAAGTGTCCACCACTAACACTTGAATGGTAATCACTCAAAACATTCTCGGCTTCCTCATGAGTGAGGAGCCTTCATAAGATCGTATCGATACCATGATGATAAAGATTGTCACCAACGATCAAATAATATTTGGATTGGTATTGAATATGTTGTTGTTGCGAGTGAGAGGTATCTGGTTGAAAAGTTTGGGTCTGGAGATAAATCAATATATCTCCATACCACGTGTCAAATGACGAAATCAAGAATAGAGACTCATATAGAATTGATGGTTCTAAGGTTGAATCAATGATATTTGAGGGAATGTCACAAAGAAGCTCAATGAAGATTATGGATTTATTTAATTTCAATTTTATGAATTCCATATCAAACTCCTACAAAATTACTATCCATTTTCAGTATTTTCCCCCCAACAATTGACGTGACAAAATATATGTCATAGGGTTGGAATCCCAAATGAAAATGGTATTTTGGAGCAAGATATAATGGCGAAATATTTGTACAACTTGGACAGCAGCCAGAGCTAGTTTCTCAACATGAGAGCACTTAATTTCTGTATCATTGAGATTGTGGCTCAAATAATGTATCAGATTTTCAATCTCATCTTCCTCTTGGACTAAAACGATTCCAATGGGTCTCTGTGCAATGGCGAGATACAAGAAGTAATCGTTTTGATAATTCAGGGATACATTAATTAGGCTCTAATCAAGGTATCCTTAGAATCAAAAGAAGCTTGCGCAACCTAGTTCGAATGGAAGGGTATCCCCTTTTTCAATAAATGAGTAAATCCTTTAGCCATTTCAGCATAATTTGTAATGAACCTCCTTAGAAAGTTAGCCTTCCCTTCGAGTCTTAGTAACTAAAGTAGATTTGAAGGTGGAGGAAAGCCAAGGATTTCTTGAACGTCAAGTGGATTGAGTCAAATTCCCTCCTTAGATACTACGAATCTGAGAAAATGACCATAACCAACAGAAAACACACATTTGTGTGGATTGAGTCATATTTTGTACTATTGACACTGTAAAAGTATAGCTCTCAAATGCTGCAAGTGATCAATCCACTTTCGTGAATCAACAAGTAAATCGTCAGCGTAAGGTTGAACAATATGTTTGATGTCATGGAAGGCATAATTCATTGCCCTTTGAAATATGGCCCCTGCATTCTTCAAACCAAATGGTAGTTTCCGATAAGTTAATGTGCCCCATGGACAAATAAAATAATTTTTAGATTGGTCCTGTGGGTAGATATTGATTTGATTGTAGCCAAAAAAATCCATCCATAAATGAGAAAATTTCACATACGACACATTCATCAATAATTTGGTCAATAAAGGGAGTGGGATAATTGTCTTTTCAACAAGCCTAGTTTACATCCCTATAATCGTTGCACACTCGTATTTCCCTTGTCCCTTGATGAAAAGAACAATATTGGAAACCGAGTCGGTAAGGGGAACAGGGTAAAGGAAACCAACATGCAAATTTTTTTTCAGCTTATGCCTTAGTGGCAACAACCTTCCTTTGATGAACTGGTAGGAGACATTGTCGTACTGGTTTGACATCATGATACATTTTGATTTCATTTTCAACTGTACTAGAGTCAATTCTTGGCATCTCCTTCTATGACCATGCAAATATACCTTGAAATGCACGAAAGAGAGCACGATAAATATCATGTTATGGTGGGGAACAATATTTGCCAACATGAATATTTTCTGCAATGTTAGGTTTGGTTGAAATATTGATAGAAATAGTCTCTTCAATATTTGACAGGTTTCTCTTGGAATATATTGTATCTATGAAAATGGAATTCGAAAGGAAATCGACAGTTGAAGGGTGATTAAGTTCATTTGAATAATCTTCGATGTGATCTAGAAGATGGGAACAATGATGATAGGGTTCCTATGGTTCTCCTTCCATCATCATTGATTGGATGATTCCTTCATCAGTAGAAAATATACATGAAAACGGATCGGAAGAAGTACCAAATTCTAATGAGCAATCTACCCATACAATTGACGAAATTGGATTTGGGTTTTTCGTGCAAGCTAGAAATATTGATTTCTATGCTAGATCAATGGGGCTTAGCGGCATGATTTCATTACTACTATCAACTTCAAAATCACTGGTAATCTTCCTTAAGTCAGATGAAGTGCAAGATAGCATGTCGCAAGTCTCAACTTTTGCCATTTCCGCCAAATTTGATGGTGGTGGTAGTGAAAATGTGCCCATTATGGAAGAGTCTTTAAAGAGGCCTACACCATTGTTTTGGGGATATAACGGGGGTCTCTATACCAACAAGATGCTTCCAATAACCTTTGAACTAAAGGTGAAGAATGTGATTTGGTCGATAACTATGATTCTACCTTTATGAGGAAATGCAATCATACAAAAGTATGTTGAAACCACAACAGCCATAGCATAAACCTATGGTCTTCCTAGAAAATTGTTGTAGTCAAGGGGTCTGTCAACTACTTCAACTTCAACTGTTACCATTTTTCCTGCTAGTTCAATTTGGAGATTACTCAATATTCGACAAGGCGTATATGTGCGATTATCAAAAGCTTTTAATGTTATTGGAAAAAGTGACAAAGGCGTTGAACCAAGTGTTTTCTAGCAACTCATACACATTATACAAGTATATTCCCCCTCATCAATAATTTTTCGATGAATAAGTTTATTCTAGGCATTTACTTGAACCAGAAATGCTAATTGTACTGGTAACTATGGTGTATAACGTGCACGGTTTAAAACCACAAGATTGGAATCAGTTGGATCGATTCTGCCAATTGCTGACAACAAAGCCTGCTTTTCGGAGGGAGAGTTCTAATGTACCTCGAGCATAGACATAATAGAAGGAGATTGAGTGAAATATTCTACTATATTATAATTATGTGCAACTCCAGCTTGAGAGTTAAATGTTGATTTGCATACAACTCCCTTAGGCAGTTTTATTGTTAACTCTAGTGTAATAGGTGGTGGAACAGGATCATTCAAAGTTGTAGTCAAAGGGTTAGGTCGATCAGCCTAGTTATTCAACGATGACAATTTATTTCCATAATATTTACTTTGTTTTGACACAAAAACATCATCTTTCTACTTAGAGACGAATAGCATAAGCACCTGGATTGTGGAAGCTTGGTCTGTAGCAACCATATTTGTCTCTGGTTTTCGAAAAGGATCAATCAATACCATAGATGTATTAGAAGAATTCAGAAGCTTTGAGACATCAAAGTAGTGCAGACAATCTCGTGTAAAATGTTCATTATTACAGATCAAATAGGGGTAACAAGGTTTCATAGCCAAAGAAGAAGAATCATATCATTTCTCTTGAGGGGAGTTAATTTGTTTCTTCTTATTTTTCCCCTTTTTCTTACCTCTTGGTTTCTTTTCATTCTTTCCCTTGTCAGATGACACGAAATTTATTTCGGAAGTAAGAGTTTTATCAGGTGCATTTTATTTTGATTGGTAATGGCAAGTGTTTGATGATATGGTCTACCTATTGTTTGTGTGCTCGAAGAAATGATCGCACCATTGGTGGCATGAGAGTCCTTACTCGATGGTGGAGGAGGAACAATGAAAGTTGGTTGGGGTGGATGTGGGATCTTGTGATAGAGAGTGTCAAACTATGTATAAATCAAGTCCAAATATTGGGCATGAGAAATTACTTGCTCTTCTGTGACAACTTTGCCTTTCACCACATCCTCAATGATAGATGGCAGCAAGGATTTTATAAACCACTCTACCAAAAGCTGATAGGGAACATAAGTTTTAACCATTTGATGACGATGACACCACTCATGAATATGATTAGAGGTATGAGTAGAAGTAGTTTGTTTAAGGTTGGTTAATAGTTTCGTTCCAGTCTGATAAAAAATGTGGTAGCTAAGGTAGTGAATTCATCAAAAGAAGCTCATGGTAACTCTATCTACCACTCTGTAGCCAGACTAGTAATCATTCTCCGGAAAAGATGAAGTCTAACAGAATCATCATTCAAGGAGTTTGATGAGCACCATAAATGAAAGGTCATGACATGGTTGGACAGGTCTTCTCCAACATCTCCATTGAATTTCATAATATTGAAAGGTAACTTATGAGGAATCACCAACCACCAAGGGTGCATAAATAATTGGGTCATTGGTGAGCCGATTTAGATCTCGTAACTCAAGTGTTTCCATGAAAGGAAATTATTTATTGAGGTCAGGTTGAGCATATACAGGGTAAGATGGAATTTCTTGGGCAATGGGCCTTTGCATACCAGCATAAGGCATCTTTTGCTTGTAACCTTGATATGGGTAAGTTTGTTGAGAAAGTCCAATGTAAGGTTGTTGTTGTTATGGTGCACCAGGGTAAATTTTTTGTTGTCCAAACCCAACAAAGGCTTGTTGACTAGGGCCTGGATAAACTTGTTTCCAACCAAAACTAGTATGAGCTTGTTGTCCAAGTCCATGTTAAGGTTAGCATTATTGGAGTTGTTGTTGTTGATATTGGGGATGGCAAGGCTATTGAAGCAACTCTTGCTGTTGTTGGTACAATGTTTGTTGATTTAACATTTGTTGTTGCCCACCAATGTAAGATTGACCAGGTTGTCAATACACTAAACCACTGTAAGTCATTCTAGTAAATGGTAAACTAGCTTTTGTTGGACTCTAGACACAAGTGGTTGTTGTAAAACTACCTAAGAAAGATGGATCTATATACCTAAAACTTGGGGGTTTGAGGTTGAAGGGTCAGCTTGCAAAGGTTGCGATAAAAAAATATGGGCTTGTGACTGTGGCACAATTGCAAAAATACGTGTTGTAGGTATGGATGATATAGATTGCATAGGTTCTGATGGACACACAAACCTAGGTTGAACGGGCATGGTTGGCTACCACTGATAGACAATCATTCTAGGCTGACCTAAAGATGACGGCATACCGACAAATGGTTTCCTCACAGAATATGGAGGATAAGGAGAATATGCATATTGTTCTCAATATGGGGGTAGTCTAGTGTTAAGCAGATACATAGGATGATAACCAGATGAACCAACTTGATGTGAACTTAATGGGTCTAGCTGTTCGGTACCTGTAAATGGGCAACCATATAAAATTATAGTAGACGATATTGGTGAAGACCAAGGGCTAGAAGCAACAACTGAGAGGGTTCCCGATAAATATTGGTAACCTAATGGGATGGAAAAAACACCATACAAGTGTGACTCAAGTGTTGTGGTAAACATCGAAGAGGTTGTGAAAAAATATTTTTCCATAGCCATAACAGATGGTACAGTTTGGGATGTTGACTCTACCATAGTCAAATGTCCAAATAAGTTTCCTAACGAATCAACACGTGTATCAAAGTAATCAAGATCAAAAGGAGCAGTGAAATGAGGAGTATGAGGATATACATAAAGTCTAGTTCCAAAATGGAATGGCGTTATGGGTGATTCTACCTTAGGTTCCTCTTCTATTCAAATAAAACTAGGTGGAATAATTTCACCACCTAGTCTATAATAAATTTCATGTTGTTGCTAACATAAAGAGGAGGTCTTGACAGTTATGGATGTCTGAGGATCTATTGGTCGATCTTCTTTTGGTAAGGTAACAACTTCTAACTGCTACACCTCAAGATCCAAATGTTATGGTAAAAGAATAAGTTCAGGTTGGGCTTCGTGAACAACTTATGGTTCAGAAGTAACTTCTAATTGAACAATCATGGGTTCAGGATCTAGTTCTAGTTGAACAGATTCGAGTTCAAAAGTAATTTCTTGTTGAACAACTTTGGATTGAGAATCAAGTTGCTGTTGAACAACTTGGCTTATCATTTCACTAGATTCAATTCTAGTTTCCTCGGGTAATTGTGGAGATTCCACTTTCGTAACATATGTACCGTTAACTGTAGGAGTAACTGGGGTCATAGCACTTACCGGTATAGGTGTTTCTGGTAATTCAGATGAAGAACTAGATGCTTGTGAAGTACTGGATCTAGTCAAACGAGACTGTTTTGATTCAATAAGTGTAGCTTTGGGCAGTAAAGGTGGTTTACTCACTTCTCTCCATGAACAACGAGGTAAGGTTTGATTTTCCTCCATGATTGCTGATTAATTTTATTCCAAAAAAGAAATAAACAAAAAGGGGTAATCAAGGCAAAAGGTTTACCAAGCAACTAGGAACTGTAGAATACCTCCTGGAAAACCAAGAAATATGGGTAGGTAGTCTCCCTGAATGTTTTGTTCGGTGTATCACAGCGTACAAGGCAGCCGACTCGGATACCTAAGGATGGATAAAAACCTAGTGCTGTCCTCCCATATATATTTGAAAGTACGTGGAGGACCAATCCATATTAGCACTCTCTAATGAAAAACTACACAGTGAGATCATTCCCATATACTTTATGTACTGTAACACCACCCTATATACCCGAAGGTACATGGAGAGCTATAATATACTCACATACATGGAATTAGATATCACACTAGGGATGTATTGTAGAAAAGTTACCGACAATTGCTATGTTTTACGATTCCATAACACATCTCTAGCTTCGAACCTCTAATTTTTTTGCATTAGATGACAATGGTCCATTAGGTAAATTGAGGTTAATTTTAAGTTGATCTTGATTAAGAATTTTCCTTTCAATGTTCACCACGTGATGTATTTTAAATTCCTAGAATGCAACTAACATGATAAGAATTCTTTCCATTCAATTTAACAATGAAAATATTAACTAATAAGGATAGAGCAATAAGATTTATTTCGATAAAAGAGAAAAGAGCACAATCTAATGCAATTTCCCTAAACTATTCCTATGAGCACACACAAACTATTTCAATGCATGATGCAAGTTTTTCTTTTCGATTCCCCTAATGCTATGATGAAAAAAAATGAAACTAATGCACATACAATCAATCAATCTCTTTACAAGGATGAAGGCTCTACGTCGGTTTTGTTTTGAAGGAAAAGAAGAATTTTACGACAATTTCTTTCGAACAAAGATTAATCGACTATAATCTAAATTTGACGATGAATCGATAATGAAAAAGAAATAATTAAAGAAACAATAATCAATCAAGTAAAAGTAAGGCTAGCAAAGGAGATACAATCTTCATTTCAGAGACATAACATTCATTGATTATTTAGCAAGCAACCAAACAAAAGAAATTTGGTGGAAAACCCTATCCATAGGTGGAAAATTGACACAAGGAGGATCAACACAATCTTGAATGGGAGACAGTGCACTTCAAAGCACTATCCCTAAGCCAAGGGTGCGCTACAACACATTGTGTCCCTCACAAGCCTGCACTGGTGATAGTAAGCCATTTCAAGGTGAAACTAAACACAAGTATTGACCAAAATTCACTTCAACAAGGCTGAAATACAAGCAATGAAAGGAACTAAGGTCTACTAGAGTGTCCTAGGATGTGATAAGCTACCTGGAATGATGATCATTCCCCAGTATGGTCACTAATTTGTTATGAATAATTTCGTATCGATGGATAAATACTAATTCCCTAGATAAGTAGTTATGTCTAAAACAATATTTTAAAGCAATTTAACATTTTTCTATAAACAATAGATAAGCCAAAGAGAATGAGAGGACCTACTTGTACTTTCACTTTCCTCTTATCTCCTTTGTAACATTCATGTCACTCCTTCCCCTACTTACCATGCTTGAGAAGTACCTATAAACATCAACAGAAGACAAAGAACCAATCAAAGAAAAAGATCTATTGATTAGAAGTAAATGGAATCAGATACATTTTTTGGGATGTGTTATATTATTTCCATGACTAGCCCACGTAGTTAACCGGGGGGTTAGAAGGGGGGCAGAGCCCCCCCTTCGTTGCACTTATTAACTAGTGGGAGGATTCACAGGGGGTTTGAGGGGCGCAAGTAACCCCACTCTATAGGGTCTAGGGAAATGCCCCGGAAAATTTTGTTTTTGTACCCTATATTAGGTTGGGCGGACCTACCTATGGTTTTGTGCATGATTTTCGCACATGATTTTTGACATGATGGTTTTTGGTCCACGGTATTGGATGCTTCGGCATGTATAAATATGTATTCTAACAATGAAAGGAACATAAAGAAAAATCAAGCTAGTAGTCCTAGTTTTGGGATCCATGGGAAAATATTTGTGTATCTGTTTTATGTGTTATGCTCTCACATTGTTTATTTTCTGTGTTTTAGAATTTATATGCAGGTAATTTCTATACGGGGTTAAAACCTATAGTTGGTATTAGAATTGTTTTCGCTTCAAAGGGACGCATTTATTGTTGAGGGGTTTCGTTTGGGCCTCTGGTAGACCTTGTTTAGTGGGAGAGCTATGAGATCAATTTGGTGGTGAAAGAAGATGGCGAACAGTGGAAAGATAGAGATCAAGAAACTCAAAGGTCATAGTTTTGAGTTGTGGAAACTCAATATGGAGAATCTGTTGGTGGATAAAGATTAGTGGATCACAATAGATCCAGGTAGTAAACCAACGGGAGTGTCTGATGAAGAATGGAAGAAGTTAGATTGGAAGGAAAAGAGCATAATATGATTGTGTGTCTTAGATTCATTATTGTTTAATGTATCAGGGGAAGCTATAGTGAAGGCTTTGTGGGACAAGTTAGGGACATTGTACCAATCTACATCTTTGGTGAATAAACTGTTCCTATGGAAAGAGCTATATAACCTGAGGTTGAAAGATATAGACTAAATAACAGAGCACCTGATTACATTTAATATTGTGGTAAGTCAGTTATTATCTGTTGATATTAAAATTTTAGATGAAGATAAGTGCATCAGTTTGTTGTGTTCTCTACCAGATTCGTGGGATAGTCTAGTTATTGCAATAGGTAGCAATGCAACTGCCTTGTGGTTTGATGAAATAGTCTCATCCTTGCTGACGGAGGAGATGAGATGGAAAAATATGGGGAGTTAGAATGGTGATGCCTTGCCTATACAAGGACGGTCCTAGAACAAAAACAAAAACAAGTCATCAAGTGGGAGATCTAAATCTAGAGGGAGATCTAAATCTCTAGGAAAACCTATAAAGGTGGTGTGCTGGAAATGTAGAAAGGAAGATCACTACAAAAGGTACTATAAATCTAAAGCTCTGGATAAAGGAAATGGATCAAATGATGCTCCTTCTATAGAGGTGAAAACCACCATAGATGAAGTTGGGGATGTGTACTTGGCTTCTTCAAGTACACATGTAGATCATACGACATGGTTGATTGACTTAGATGCATCCTTTAACTTCACTACCCATAGGGAGTGGTTTTGTGAGTATGAGAAATATGATGGTGGTGAGAGGGAGAAACATATATTATAGCTAGTGCACAATGATGTGTTTGGACCTATGTGTTAACACCCAGGTTGTTCCCTTTGACTCCAAGGGAATACGGCCGGGGTAACCACTAACCAATCTTTGGATTACAGCTTCTAGCCCAACTGTAATCAGAGAGGGCTCTCTCTTTAAGGTTTGTCTCTGTTCTGTGGAGATTTTAGGCTAGTTATGGAGTAAGGGTTTTGGTTTATGTTTGGTTGGAAGGATGTCTTTCTGTACCTAAAGTAGAAATCTACATATAATGTTAGTCCATTGGGCAATGGAGTCTGTGGCTACTGTCTTGTTGAAATCTTGAGTTTGAGCAGTTGTAATTACAGGGCCATTTAAATACTTCATAAAACAAACTTGAAATTATGATGGTGAAATGTAAAGAACCAGTGAAAAGCAATTAAGAATTTTCCACTAAGCTGGGGTGTGAGAAAGAGATATATTCCTCAGGAGCAAACTTGAATTCCTAAAACAATAATCACTGTGAAAGATATAGTGTGAAAGGGTAGCATTTAAGAATTACACCTTTATTACTATAACTGAAGAAAAACATTCAAAAATAGCTTAGATTGAGTTCAGGGTAATCTGTGATTAAATCCTGGAACCATTCTTTTTCCTTGCCTTTAACTGTAAAGCACAAAAGCATGAAAGAGATATGAAAAGATAATAAAACTGATAACAAAGAGTTGTAGGAAAAACTTATTGTGCCATGAAATACACAGGAATCCTGTAACTTTCAACTAAACACCACAATGCATCAAACAGCACAGAGCTTTGGAAATTCCACCGCCTTTGTATTACTTCTCTGAGAACTTACAGTAAAACAACTATAGAATAGACATCAACAACAACCAACCCCTGCAAACTCATGCGAGGGGGAGTATATAGAAGTGTTTCATACAAAATATCTCAGGCATTGAGTCATCTGAGAAATAAATATCTTCACCAACTCGTATAGGAAACAGATAAGAAGTTATTGTAGCTTTCAATACAACATAAATGATTTTTAATTCTGTCAGAAGATTTTTCGACCTTTGGAGGTCACTGAATCGGTCGAACACTTTGTTATAACTGATGAATGACGTGTCTTTGTAGCTCTGTCCTCCTATAGCTTTTCGGCCCTGTCACCTGTGACTATTAGTGCTGCTGTGGTGGCCGAATGGTTTGGCTGAGTTGGCTCAGCCTCTTTTCTCCATACATGCTGATATATCAAAATTTTCCTGTGCATGACAACTTACATATTTCAATGGAAAAAACTTGATTACTGGCTTTGGTTTAGTAGTAATTGTATCAATCCATTCCAGACTTCCTGTGTGGGAAATTGATGTCTTAAAATTGCCTCTATAGTCTCATCCGCCTCTGTATATTTATAGAAATTCGGAGGCGCATCAAACAAGTGATTAATTTCATTCATGATAAAAAATAAACTCTCTACCCTGTTGTAGAGATTCTGTCCTGATGTTGGCCCTGATTCTGCTGAAGCGCTGGGCTTTTCTACAATCTGATTTGTAGCAAAGGTGTTGACCCTCTTGGTATAATTTTCATGGGAAAGTAGTCTTCCTGAGGTGCCCATTAACCTAGGAAGACCCCTGTTCTGCAATGCTATAAATTTTTCCATGAATTTATTAATGTCTGTCTGCATATCCTGGCTTCTTCTCTCTAATGTCTGTATCAGGGTTCTTAGTGTCAGGACCCTTTTGACCATCGAAATGGTCTCAGTCCTATTGTAAATTCCCATTGTGATCAGCTGAGCACTTGTTCTGTGATTAAGCACATTAATCATTCTAGTGGCAACCTCAGACATACTGCCTAGAGATGCCCTTGCTCTTTGGATTTCCCTATGTGCTTTTCCAATGAGCCCCATCTGCTCATGAATAGCCTCAATATATTCCCACTGGTCTGTGATGGATTGGCCAATATTGGCCCATAGGACCCTCTCGAGCTCAGCTGTTACTATACCAAGTGTGAGCTCTTTCTCTAGCTCATTTATCCTCCTTTTGAGAGTCTTTATCTCTATTTCTCTCTCAGCTAAGTTTTGCTGGGATTTATCATATTTTTCATTGAGCTTAGCCAAAGTTTCCTTGGCTTGACTCAGCTCTATCATTTGGGCCTCCAATACTTGAATTTCATTCCTAAGTTTCTGCATGTCAAGACTTTGAGCCTGCTCTGTTGTTGGTGCTGAGGTAGAGGGTGTTGTTTGCTCTGTCTGCTGAATGGGAGGGGCAGTGGTTTGAGGGGCTTCTTCTAGATTGATTGTTTCTGGAGGGGGTTGAGAAGTTTGGCCTGACTCTTTTTGTTGCAATGCTGCCTGCAGTGCCGCTTCTGATTCTCCCAACTTTTTCTTGTGTAAGGATGAGCCGTTTATATAGTGACACCAGCATAGTTGCTGCATCCTTGTCATGTCTCAGCTGGGCAACTTCTTCAGTTTGGGGATGCAGAGTTGCTGGGATCTTCATCATCCTCCTTAATGCTGCCATATCTGCATCCCTTAGCTTCAACAACTCCTGCACCGCTTTGACATCCTTTGGATCATGCCCAAACTCTATTATGATGTCCTCCAAAGCTTTGATTCTATTGTCCTTTTCTTGAGAGGATGCTCTTTCCAACTCAAGTTGTGCAGTTGTATTATTTAGGCTATTTTCTAGCCTGTAGTTCACCAATGTTTTATCTGCCAAAGAGGCATATACCATCTCACCCGTTTTCTTGTGTAATTCAATCTGATCCATCGGGTGGATGTTCTTGGCAAGGATCTCAAGGTTGGTCCTGATGTAATTTGCAGCTGACTGTGGCTGCTACACAGCTAGTATGAAGTGGCTCATAATCATCTTTCCCTCATGGAAATCATAGGCAGACATAAGTCTTTGCTAGTTGGTGGGAGCCATTTTCAACAGACGATTATATAATTGTATCCTTATGGGCTCATTCCTCTTCTTTATGTCCTTGAACTGTTGCTTGATGCTCTATTCACCTCCTCTTTGTTGGCTTGAGGAGCTAACTTCTCCTCCTGCTGTCCTCTCTTGTTCCTGCTGGAAGGAACTTGCTGAGGCCTCCATGCTAGGTGGGCCTATGCCCAAAGATTGCCCTATTGGCATTTCTTCCTCTGAAAAAGGATTCAATCTT
>APFE030035220.1:3584-38350 GCA_000404065.3 Pinus taeda | reverse complement strand
TTCCGTACTAGACCACTATTGAGTCACAGAAGGAGGAATCACCCAACCTTGAGTGGAAACAAAAGTGACTAGGTTTAACGACGCCGAAGCACGTCTCTAGCCTAGACCTCTAAATAGTGTGCATTATGTTCCAATGCGTTGTTAGATTCATTTAGTTCATTTTAAAGTTGATCTTGTATTATGTTTCAGTTTTCAGGCCTTACCGTATGTAATGTCTCAAAATTTCCTAAATGCAAACTATATGCCACAACATATCATTTCATTTGATGAATGCTAACTAAAGTAAGGAGAGAGTTTCCATTCACTTCCAACAATGAAAAAAATTGATCACTAAGAGAAAATATAAAAAATTCTCTAATGCACTAATTTCATCAAGAAAAACTAATTCAAATCAATTCCAGGGCAATTTTTATTTTTATTTTTGTGTGTTTAAAACAAGCATAAAAATATGTAAATTCAAATCAAAGAAAACTGATCTAAATCTACGATTGATTTTTCAGGATGTAAACTATGCAAAATCCACTTGAAAAGTATGCAAATGTAATCTATGCACATTTTTCATTCATATTATGAAAATGAGAATCTAATTATGCAAGTGTGATCTATGCAAGAGAATTCTCAAACACAAGATGATTCTAATGTAATCTAAGAACCAATCAAGTGCAAATCAAGAAAATTGGGTGAGAGTTCCAAAGATCAAAAAATAAAAACACTCAAAGGCGATTAAAACAAAAGCAAAAATATGCAAAATTGTGAAAAGACTGAGACAAACCTCCAAGTAATGACCAAAGGAAATCAAATTAAGAATTTCTCAAAAAAGAGACTTAAAACCAGTCAAACAAGACTCCAACACACTCAAGCAGTCGAGAAAATGTATCCAAAAACAAAGACGAAGCTCAGAAGGCTTAAAACCAAGAAAACTTTAATAGTTCCCAGGCCTAGCGCGACTGTCAGGCTGCAACTAGCACCTTTTAGGGATTGGCGCGAGTTGTATATGAGCAACTGGTGCCAATTGGCATGACTGTTACGCTATAAAAGCGCGCCAGTCAAGTTTGCTATGCAAAAATAAAAAATAAGCAATCCAAATCTAGGCCAACGATACCCAAGTAAACCAAGAAGCAAGAAAAATCAAAAGGACTCAACCCAGAAGGCTAACCAAGCAAGTAAAAACCAAGAAACAACCAAAAAGGCAAGACAAGCTCCCCAGTGGAGTCGCCAAGTTGTTGAGGAGGTAAATCCCCTCTGCGGATAGAGGCGATCCCTACTAGCCCAAATTGGGTCTAGCAACAATCATACAACGCTACCACAAAAGTTCCTAATTGCAAATTAAAGACCAATGATGAGGGCCTACCTAGATTCCAATGCTAGTGCTTGTAGAAGAGTTGACGCTCTCGTCCCTTTGCTCCGGCAGATCACAATCCCCACGATCTCCGTGAATGGACACCTACACATGCAAAGAACAACACAAACACAAGCATAAAATCCAATAGATGCAACTATATATTAGTCAGAAAGGATATAACTCATCATCATTACAAAGAACAATAAGAGTGGAACCATAACAATAGTCGTCTATTAATGATAAAAAAAGAAGAATACAACCATAGTTCTGACGTCAAATCCTCCTTTGGCTAGGTGATCAACAGCACATGTCTTGCAAAGCATGTTGGGAATGGGAACAAGCCTCTCTCTCCTTGGTTATTGGACAAGAATCTCCTTACTTATATTTGGCCTTATGGGAATGAAGACGGCTCTTGCAGCATGAAGCTCTTAGAAACTTTACAATTCTCAATCTCTGGAACTTTGGAACTCTGGAACTAGCTTTCCTAAGGAAAATGGACAAGCTTTTATATATGGAGGAGGGGGAGTTGAGATCATCCACAATATTCATGGGATTGGCTTTATCACTAAAGAAGCTTCCATGAGAGGTGGCAAACCACTTCCCCTCTATGGAGATCCGAAGCCAAACCACCCAACTCAAGATAGATTCAGTCCAGGAGTTGGTTAGGATGAATCTTCTGCGGTTGGTTTGTGAAAAAACATCACCCATTTTGGCTGGCGCGAGTGCGACTCTGTGACAAAGCGCCAACTGGCACGCCCTCTTTGGAGGATTTCCCCCATTGGCGTGAGTGCTGCATAGTGAAACTGCGCCAATGGAAAAAGGGCTATTTTTATGGGTTTTTAGCAGGAGATGTCTTCAGGGCAATTGAAGTTCATGCTTAGGGGAATACAATGCAAGTGTTTGTAGGTCATGTCACTTCTCATAGGTCCCGAAATGAGTCCTCCAAGATGTGGGAGAGGGGTAATAGGGACGGCGACAAATTACTGTGTAACAAGGGTAGTGTGGTGTGATCTAGTACAAAAGAATTGCGATAAATAACAAGTGATGAGTGATTTTTTTCCATTGAAAGGAATTTGTTGGTAGCTAGAGAAAATTTAGTGTTGGTGATTAAAGTGGTGTCATTCCACTTATCCATTGTACAAGTCTATTAAGTGAGTTGTGTGACTAGTAAGTAAGTCGGTTGTGGTGAGCCAAAGGCGCGATTTTTATCTGGGGTGTTGAGATTAATGTAGAATTGGCTTAATAGAGTAACAGTTCAAACCGAAACCTAGTTTAGGATTTTGTTCCTATTTTCTAGGAGTCTGTTCAACTTTCCTAAATGTGTGTTTGTTATATATATTCCTATGTAATGAATGGAGGTAGATCCTGTTCTGCAAGACAATCTTACAGGTAGTGTTTTACACATATAAACTGCTTAGTTGATTTAATAAAGTTTCGTCTTATTTTGACATGGTATCAGAGCTACAGGGTTGATAGTCACTCCGACTTCACTTTTTTTGTTTTGAGAATGGCGCAATTGAGCCATTCTCGAATCGCCCCAATCGTCTGTTGTGAATAGGCTGGGGCTGTTGAGGAGAACGCATTTTTTTCCTTGTTGCATAATTGGATCCATTTTTTTTGGATTGTTGCCGGGGCTGCGAGGAGGAAGACGTTGCTGCCTGGTAAATTGCAGCAATCGTGCCGATCGTCTGTTGTGAATAGGTCAGGGTTGTTGAGAAGAACGCATTTCTTTTCTTGTTGCATAATTGGATCCATTTTTTCTGGATTGTTGCTGGGGCTGCAAGGAGGAAGACGTTGCTGCATGGTAAATTGCAGTCGCGTGGTAAGTTTTTGTCGTTGTCTGCTCGCAGTATTTTTTTTATTTGAATTTTCTCTTAGTTGTTGCGGGATCGAGCCGAAGTGGAGTCGCTGTTGCAAGTCGGCTAGAGGAGCTGTTGCTGAGGATCTGTGCTTGGACACAGTGTTGAAGGCATTGCTGCCAATAATATATTGTTGTTTGAGAAAAGACTGCGTGGTTTTTGCGATACAGAGGGTGCCCGAACTATAGATCTAAGGAGGCCATGGAGGAGGTCACGGTGAAGTCTGCGGAAACAAGGTCGTTGGATCGCTGCAAGACTGTCAAGATCGGAGGTGCGTGGAGGCTGTGAGGAGCTAGACAGTCATTCCACCGGCCCGATTCCCAGGATCCTTTTTTTCCATCCGGTAGTCGATTTTTGGATCGTTGGACTGCCAAATCGGGTGTTCTCAAAATCCGTGTGTTAAAGCATTAACGTAGAAGGCTGAGGATCGCTGTCGTCAAGGGTGAAGCCCGCACGATCTGAGGCCAGCTCCCAGAGTGAAATCGAAGATGCTCACGTGAAATTTGTGGAGGAGGCGGGCATTGCGAGGAGTAAGTTGCTGGTGCGTGGTAAGCCAAGGAGAAGACTGAAATTTTTTTTGTGCTGCATTTTTTTTTTTTTGACTGCTGCCACAGTAGTGGAGACAAGTGGAGACGAGTGGGAGCCATGATCAGTTGCAGCATTATGCATTTTTGTTGTGGTTGAAGATGCAAAATGCATCGTGATTATTGTTTATACAGTTGACGAGTGGTGGGCATTGAATACAAACAAAATCTTGAAAGTTTGTATTAAAGTTTCAAACTAAGGTTTTTAATTAAATTTTATTTTATTCTTTAATTAAAAAATAAGGACGGTTATTTTTTTATAAGGGGGGACGATTTTTTTTTAAAGGAAGGAATTGAAGTGATTATTTCATGTGTTTGGAGGATTTGGGCTCAGTTCTTATTTTGGATCAAGGATTTGGCAGTTTTTTTAAGAAGATTCAGGGTTGTGCTTTTAATTGCTGGGGTTGAAGGTTGAATAATCAATTAGCAGAAGCTTACCTCCATGAAAAAAACAAGTTGGATGGATCTAATTACTTTGGTTGGAAATTCAAGATGCAAACCCTACTTAAGGGACACAATGCATGGGCAATTGTGAACAATGATGAAGTGAAGCCGAACCTCGTTGTAGGAGGAACAACAACAACAATCCAACACTGGGATAAGTGGGAGACAAAGGTGGGAATGCTCCTGAAATTGTCAGTCAAATATTGCATTATTTCACATATCCGTGATTACAAGACTACACCAGAGATCTGGAAGATGCTCAAGGATCTCTATGAGGTCAAGAACACCAATCGATTGTTGTTCTTGAAGAAAAAGATTCTCTCCGTCAAGATGGGGGAGAATGAGACAGTTTTAGCATTCATTTCACGAATCAAGGAGCTTAAAAACAAGCTAGGTGACATCGGTGAAGATGTCTCAGATACATATTTGGTCACGATTACCATGAATGGTATGACTGACGAGTATCAGATGTTCATCACTGGCTTGAATGCAAGAGAAAAATCCCCCTTGTTTGAAGAATTGATAGGGATCCTCATGCAAGAGGAGGAAAGGCATCTCACTCATAAACCCCAGAGTTCAGATCTGGCCTTAATGGCAAAGAAGAAGCCCTTCAGAGGAAAGCCAAATGCAGCACAAAAGAGCAATGCAGCCCCATAGAGAAAGATGCCCCCACCTCAAGGTACGTCTTTCAATAGAAATGACTCTATGACCAAATGTTTTTATTATGGTAGAACCATCCATATAGCCAGATATTGCATGAAGAAGAAGTTTGATGAAGGTCAGAAGAGACATGAGCATCATACAGGTCATTTCACTGATGACGAACAAAGTCAGAACATTAGATTGTTCATATCTGACTCTGTGCTTTCGGTGAAAGAGGATGAAGCAGATGCTTGGTTTGTTGACTTAGGTGCATCCATCCACATGACAAGGAACAGACAGTGGTTTGAAGACTTCAAAGGAACGAGCAGTGGAGCAAACATCTATCTTGGTGATGATAGAGGGTACCAAATCAAAGGTTATGGTAATATTCCTGTTGTTTTACCTGATGGAAATATTATACATATCCATATTGTGATGTATGTACCATGGATCAAAAAGAATCTGATCTTTGTTTCTACTATAACTAATCAAAATCTCAAGGTATAATTTTATAAATCATATTGTGTCATTAAAGACTTGTTGGATTGTATGAAGCCTATTGCATCAGGTATTCGTGTGGGAGGATTGTATAAGCTAAAAGCCAAAAGCGCACCACATCAGGCATTGGCATCATCTGCCACGACTACAGTGGACTTATGGCATCAGAGGTTCAGCCATATTAACTTCAATGATCTGCAGCTTTTACAAAAAAGAGGTATGGTCAAAGGTCTTCCTGTTTTAAAATCTGCTCATATTGATTGTGATGCATGTGCACTAGGAAAGTTGCACATAGATAAATTTCCTGTGAATCCTGATAGAAAGAAGAGAGATATACTCGAGCTGGTACACATAGATCTATGTGGGCCTATGCAGACAAGATCGTTAGGTGGTGCATACTATTTTTTACTATTTATTGATGATTGTACTAGATATACTTGGGTGTGTTTCCTCAGGAAGAAGAGCAACACTTTTGAATACTTCAAGGAGTTCAAAAGTATGGTTTAAAAGCAAATAGGTAAAAGCATAAGGATTCTCCGCTCAGATCAAGGGGGAGAGTACAAGAAAGCTTGTGTACTCAAATACTGCAAAGATAATGGGATACAATAGCAGTTTAGAGTACCCCACACTCCTCAAAAGAACAGGGTTGCAGAGAGGAAGAACAAAACTCTTGTAGAGTGTGCTCGCAATATGTTAAAAAGTAAAAATCTTTCTAATGGATTTTGGGTTGAAGCGATTAATGCTGTAATATATCTAAAGAATAGGAGTCCAACAAGAAGTTTAGATTTTAAAACTCCTTTTGAAGCTTTATTTGGTTATAAGCCTGTAGTTAAGCATTTGAGAGTTTTTGGTAGTAAAGTGTTTTCCCATATCCCAAAAAGAAGATAGAAAGAAACTTGACTCAAAGGCCATCAAAAGTATCTTTGTTGGGTATTGTATAGAACTTAAGGCTTACAAATTGTTTAATCCCTCTACTCATAAAGTTTTTGTGAGCAAAGATATAGTGTTTCATGAGCAGGTTAATGATGGAAGTCATGAGAGTGTTAATGAATATTGGCACGTGCCCTTGTTAGTGGAAGAATGAAGTTATGAATCATGTGAAAGCAATGAGCAGATGTAGCAGCGATAGGAAGGGAAAGAAGATGATGTAGCTGTCAAGCCAAGTCTAGAAAATGATGATCAAACAAGGTTTGAAGCTACCCACCACTCAGAAGATCGGGTAGGAAAGCTTAGTTGCCAGCAAGACATAGGGAAAATGCTTTTAAAACTAGTATGATGAATGTTGTTTAGCCCTCTAGTTATAAAGAAGCGAGTAAATATAGTGAATGGAGGGCTGTTATGGAAGAGGAATATGAATCAATTCTAACAAAAAAACTTGGGATTTAATTAAACTATCTAAAGGCAAACAACCCATAGGATGCAAATGGCTGTATAATACTAAATTTAAAGCAGATGGGAGCATAGATAAGTATAAATCTAGGCTAGTTTCAAAGGGGTATTCGTAGCAAGAAGGTGTAGATAATGATGAAACATTTGCCCTTGTAGCTAAATTAAACACAATCAGAATGATAATTGCTTTAGCTACCAGACACCATTGGATGATTCACCAGCTAGATGTTAAATATACATTTTTAAATGGGGACTTAAACGAAGAAGTCTACTTAGTGAAACCAAAGGGGTTTGTCAAACAGGGTGAAGAACATTTAGTTTATAGGTTGAAGAAAGCATTGTATGGAATAAAACAGGCACCCAGGCCATGGTATGATAAAAATGATTCATTTTTCTTGCAGCATGGTTATAAAAGGAGCAAAAATGACCCTAATATTTATACCATGTTTGATAAAGAGGGAAGGATTGTTTTGATTTCTTTATATGCAGATGATCTAATCATTACAGGGAATGCTGATGATCTAATTAAAGAAATCAAGGAGCAGATGCCACAAGTCTTTGAGATGAAAGACCTTGGAGAGTTACATTACTATTTGGGGTTTGAAGTCTAGAGGGATTCTGGACAAAATTTTCTATCACAAAGTAAGTATGTAAGGAGCTTACTGGAAAATTTCAGAATGGATCAATGCAAATTTGCATCAGTACCTTTACAACAGAACTTAAAACTTCAGAATGATGATGGATCTAAGGACGCAAATGCGGCGTTGTATAAACAACTGGTTGGGATTCTAATCTACTTGACTACAACTAGGCCTAATTTGGCTGATGCAGTCAGTGCATTGAGCCAATTTATGTCAAACCCCCTTGAGAGCCATTGGGTTGTAGCAAAAGGTGTTTTAAGGTATCTCCAGGGAACCTTAGATTTTGGTATTGTTTATACTGATTCATGTGATGTTAGATTGACAAGTTTTTCAGACTTTGATTGGGTTGGAAATGTAGATGACAGATGATCCATAACAGGCTATGCATTCAGCATTGGATCCAAGGTCATTACATGAAGTAGCAAAAAGAAGAACACAGTATCCTTGTCTTCTACAAAAGATGAATATCAAGCTATGTGTGCAGCAACATGTGAAGTAGTTTGGTTGAGGAGACTTCTCCTTGATGCTAGAGAAGAACAAAAGGTTGCAATAGTGATCAAATGTGACAACCAAATCTCCATCAAACTTGAAAATAACCCAGTGTTCCATAAGAACACAAAGCATATTGATACACAATTTCATTTTGTCAGGGCAAAAGTTCAGTCAAAAGAAATTCATATTGAATATTGTAATAGTTGTGACAATGTTGCTGATATTTTTACCAAACCTCTTGGTAGAATCAAATTTGAGTTGTTTAGGGAAGTGTTAGGCATTTCTATGAATCCATTTCTCCATTAAGAGGGAGTGTTGATATTAATGTAGAACTTGCTTAATAGAGTAACAGTTCAAACAAACCTAGTTTAGGATTCTATTCCTGTTTTCTAGGAGTCTGTTCAAATTCCCTAAATGTGTTTTTGTTATATATATTCCTCATGTAATGAATGGAGGTAGAGCGTGTTCTGCAAGGCAAGCTTATAGGTGGTGTTTTACACCTGTAAGCTGCTCAGTTTATTTAATAAAGTTTGGTCCTATTTTGACATGGGGGACTAGACCTATGGCATGAAGCTAAGTTGTCTATCACAGATTGAGTCCATGGAGCTCGTGGCTAGTCGTTTCCTACCCACACAAATCTGGTTTTGTGGTAGAGTTAAAGTGATGCGCCAACAATATGTCTCTCTTTTTAGACTTCTACAACAATGACATTTTTGATTCCCACTTTTTCATAATCCCATTTGGAAGCATTTTTGGTTTAGGTAGTATAATCTTTTGAATTGAAAGAATTCTCCAATAAATCAATGTAGTTTTATTGATGACCGAGATTATCAAGAGCCAAAGTCTGCTTGACAAGATCCTCTGATTGAAGAGATTCTAGTCATGGTATAACTTGTTTACTCAGGAACCTATTTTTGAAGATTCAGATGATGACTAAGGCAACACGACACTGAGAGCGTAGGAGAGACAGAAAGGAATGGGAGTATGTTCAAAGGAACTAACAATTCCTATCCAAGGCATTCATCATCTCAAACTTTCTCATCTGACCTATGGAAGTCAAAACAAATCATATTATACATTCTCAACAATAAGGAGAATGGATCCTAATGGGGTGACTCACAAGGAGCACAGGGAAGAAGATAAAATTCTACCTAAGTGGAAAGAATCTCATATCATATTCTTGACATTAGAAGTAGTTAGGGAAAGCTTTCACTCCCTAGACCGTTATCTACCACAACTGATCGGGACAAACCATATCAGGAGGCTTATGGTGAACCAAGAAGGAAAAATAAGATTTTGTTTGAATGCTAAATAATTTAGAGTGAATAGTGTCTCACTTATAAGTCTAGGAAAAGATAAATTTATGTTATATAGAGACAAGTTAGGATTGGTAAATAATTCATTTCTTCATTAAGGGGATGACTTGGAGATAATAAAGAAAATAATGTTCTAAATTTATGTGAGTTATGATGTGTTGTTATAGAAGTCATTATTTTCCTATGTGTGTGAGTTATGGTCGAGTCAAAGTCATTATCCTCCAGGTTGTTAATATATATTGAGATAATTGATCTCATCACTATATAATGGGACACATTGTCATGTATTGGTCTATGAGAAGGCCCATGACTGGATTAATATAAGTCTTATTTTATCAAAATTCTTTATCATCATTTTTGTGTAAGTATTTATTCACTACTTAATATGAAGTTTACAGATGACATGTAAAAATAATATTATTGATATTATATGATGAGTAATTCGTTCAATCTTGGACGCTCCTTGAGATAGTTTAATGCCCTCAAAAGCAGCTCATATCGTCAACCCTTCCCAATGAGATTTGAATCTATAACCTAGTGGGGACCAAACTCCACACAAACCAATTGGTCTACAACTCATGGGTATATATATATATATATATATATATATATAGAGAGAGAGAGAGAGAGAGAGAGAGAGAGAGAGAGAGGTGCTTTATAATTCAAGGTATGAAGTAAATATGTAGCTCCTTCAATATTTAATATGGAGTTGATATGTAACTTCTAAAAAAATATTAATAACAAAAATAATTCAATGGGTGTGTATGTGTGTGCAGAAAGACAAAGAAACATGTAACATTTTATAAAATATTAATAAGAAGAATAATTCAATGTGTGTATGTGTATGCATATATAGAGAGAGATATTATATCCATGGATATACCTTTTCTATTTCCAAATATGAGGGGGCATGTATTGACATTTTAATGTGGATAATATGAATCATGAATAAAATATTTCAATGTCAACTATGTGTACATTACATAAAACAAGTGAAAATAAAAAGTTTATTATAGTTTAGCCTAGAGCGTTAGCTCAATTGGTCCAGTTCTTGTCATTAAAGCACCTCTCTAATGGTAGGTCAGGAAGTCAATTCTCCTCGACACCCTTGGGGTTAGCTTGTACTAATAAGCTAGCAGCATTCACATGGATTTGCCTGGATATTTCCTAAAAAACAAATATTATCCATCTTAACGCCAAATATACCAAGAGTCTAGATTAATAAAATCTCTCGAGGTAAACCTTTCAAATTTTGTAATCCATCTTAAAACCAAATATACCAAGAGTCTAGATGAATAAATCTCTCTAGGCAAACCTTTCAAATTTTGTGCTCAAAAAAAGGTTTGCATCTTGAGAGATTTGATCCCTCTCAATGCTTAGTAAATCTAGAGTTAAGACAAATCTATTTTGGTTTAATTAATCAATTAAGCTTAAAAAGGAAAAAGTGGCATAATTACTTTGGAGGTAAATCTCAACCTTAAGAATATTCTAGAATATTCTCTAGAGATTAAATTCCTACCATCCACCCAATAATTAATGATAATTAAATTAAAATTCTAAAAGCCCTATTTCAAAATAGACACATCTATCACATAATAAAAATATAATATTAAACTCCACACAAACCATAAACAGATCTTTCAATTCAAAATTCTTCTAACCTTTTAAAATAACAAGTGTTAATGAAAATTTTCTTTCGACTTCGTTACCGGAGAATTCACAGTAAGAACCATTTTCTACCAACGTTTGAAATCCCAACCGGGATCCATCATCAGGACAACTTGAATGTTTAATAGAAGAAGAGCTTAATTAAGAGAATTGTCATGACAGTTTTTAAGAAAATGCAGGTCTGCGGCTCTTCTTGTTATCTTCGCTCTAGTTTTTTCGAGTAAAATGATTTCACTCCAGGTATCCCCTCCATGTAGGGAAATGATTATGGATTTAAAACCTCTGTGGTTTATTTCTTTCGACTTCGTTACCGGAGAATCCACAATAAGAACCATTTTCTGCCAACATTTGAAATCCCAACCAGGATCCATCATCAGGACAACTTGAATGTTTGATAGAAGAAGAGCTTAATTGAGAGAATTGTCATGACAATTTTTAAGAAAATGCAGGTCTGCAGCTCTTCTTGCTATCTTCGCTCTAGTTTTTTCGAGTAAAATGATTTCACTCCAGGTATCCCCTCCATGTAGGGAAATGATTCTAGATTTAAGACCTCTGTGGTTTATTTCTTTCGACTTCGTTACCGGAGAATCCACAATAAGAAGCATTTTCTGCCAACGTTTGAAATCCCAACCGGGATCCATCATCAGGACAGCTTGAATGTTTGATAGAAGAAGAGCTTAATTGAGAGAATTGTCACGACAGTTTTTAAGAAAATGCAGGTCTGCAGCTCTTCTTGCTATCTTCGCTCTAGTTTTTTTTGAGTAGAATGATTTCACTCTAGGTATCCCCTCCGTGTAGGGGATACCTGGAGTGAAATCATTTTACTCGAAAAAACTAGAGCGAAGATAGCAAGAAGAGCTGCAGACCTGCATTTTCTTAAAAACTGTCGTGACAATTCTCTCAATTAAGCTCTTCTTCTATCAAACATTCATGCTGTCCTGATGATGGATCCCAGTTGGGATTTGAAACGTTGGCAGAAAATGGTTCTTACTGTGGATTCTCCGGTCACGAAGTCGAAAGAAATAAACCACAGAGGTCTTAAATCCAAAATCATTTCCCTACACGGAGGGCATACCTGGAGTGAAATCATTTTACTCGAAAAAACTAGAGCGAAGATAGCAAGAAGAGTTGCAAACCTGCATTTTCTTAAAAATTGTCATGACAATTCTCTCAATTAATCTCTTCTTCTATCAAACATTCAAGGTGTCCTAATGATGGTCCCAGTTGGGATTTGAAACGTTGACAGAAAATAAACTAGAGCGAAGATAGCAAGAAGAGTTGCAAACCTGCATTTTCTTAAAAACTGTCATGACAATTCTCTCAATTAAGCTCTTCTTCTATCAAACATTCAAGTTGTCCTAATGATGGTCCCAGTTGGGATTTGAAACATTGACAGAAAATGGTTCTTACTGTGGATTCTCTGGTAACAAAGTCGAAAGAAATAAACCACAGAGGTCTTAAATCCGGGAAAATTTTCTTCTAGTTATGTGGATAGACATTTCTTTTTCAAAAATAAGCATTCCAGAATTTTAATTTAATTATAAGTAATTATTAGATGGATAGTAGAGATTTAATCTCCATGGAATATGCTTGAATATTCATAATAATATTCACAAATCAAAGAAGTTAGTTATGATATTTTAATTAATTTATTTTAAATTTAATTAATTAAAGAAAATGCCATATCAACACTTGTCATATTGGACATGTAGAATTAATATGCCATGGTATTATTCCATGGTACAAGCTCAAAATTTCTATAGTAGAGTGAGGCCAATATCCATAGTTAATAATATTCTCACATATTTTTAAAAAATATATACATATTTAACTCCATATATTAATTTTTTATCAATAATAATTATAATAATTTAAAATAAAATTATAATTTTGTTAATTTTTATAAAATTTAGTCTATAAAATAGACTCACAAAAAACGAAACAAATTAATTTAATTTTGATCACAATTGTACTTTGTTAATAGCTGAACACATGCCAACAACGGTTATGCTTTGTCTTAAAAAAACATGGAGTGTGTGGATTATTCGGTGGTGCCAGGTGGCCACAAAATCAAAGCACCCCAAAACAAGGGGGCCCAACGGTACTTCGTTCGCAGTTGTTTTCTTACATAGTTTATCATCTCTTAGTTTATGGATACCTTTGGTGAATATGGAGTCGGAAGTAACCTGAGCTATGAAACAAATTATATCCCAAGCTTGATTGAGCCAAAAGATATCATGCAGTGAGATCATGCATGTGGGTGGCTCTATTTTTCACACCACCACCTACCATTCGTAGTGCTGCCAATTTCGGTATGCAGTAGTCTATAACGCGATTTTTTGAAAGTTTTTCTGGCAGATTTTTCCGGTCAAAATCCGGTAGCAATTCATTGGAATCCCAAGTTTGATAGCTAGTTTCTGCACAATCAATAGCTCCCAGGGGTTTTTCAGGGCACTGAATCCAAATATGCAGTTAAAAAACCATTTAACTGCTAAAAATCAAGATTTAACCTCATTTCTTTCGCCGGATTCCGTCACCGGAATCTCCAAAAAATCGCATTATAGACAACTCCTTTCTATATGGGCTCACTCAAAAGTATCCCTTAATGGCCATGCTTCCATGTACATGGAAGCCTAACGGGTAAGCCACTAACTATGCGAATCCATTAAAATATATCGAATGAATAAAACTAAACCACCATATTAATAGTATATTATAATCAAGGTGTTGTAAAATTAGCTCTTATATTGCTCTACTTTTGTAGACACCGCCTCAGTACCTGCTAATCTACCCACTTTAAGAATTTGGGTACTCTGTCTCTATCTACCTTCACCATAACTACGATGATAGTGCCTTCTTATTCTCCAAGAATTCTAAGAATTATGTTGTGCACAGACTGTTTTCCAAGAAATGGAGAGAAGAATTTTGATGTTGCTGAGACTAATTTGCGGAGACTACTGGAATAAAAGAAAAGAAAAAAGAATATGCGCCCAGATTATTAGGCAGTCATGTGTATCAGAGGGCCAGGAGATCGTGGTGGCTCTACTATGGCAAGACTCGTCAACAAGATTGTGGTAAGAATAAGTATTTAATTTTAATTAAATAACTTAATTTTTAGTAAATAATGCTACAGCAAATTTAGCATTATTCAATCATGTCAGAAAGGCTTAATAATATTGTGTATTTTAACCCCACGTTATAAACTTCTTTGTCTCAGAAAGAGGCCAAATAAGACTTTCGAATGTTTTTGATTCGCTATCAAGAAACTTTGTTCGTGTTTAATAGGTTGAGAAAAAAAGTGAATTATGGCATGAAAACAAGATTTTGGGTTTAATCTTATATTTTGTGTACACTGGTTTAGATTTTAAAGGAGGTTGATTACAATATTCGATTACAATATTTTATGTTGTGTTATGGCTGGGATTAATAAGATAAAAGGTTATAATATAATAGAGTCATGTAATTAGCATTTGCACCAGATGCTGCAAAGGAAACGCCAGTAGCGCATATGAAAGAAGAACATAAATGAAAAAAATTGATATCTTAAGTGATCTAACTATAGCCAAATTTGAATGAAAAAATAAATCTAAATGTTAAATGTAATACAACCAAACAATCTACCCAAACCAAAGGCATGCAGAACTTCCTTAGAATAGGATAAGTTTATCGTTATATTTCAGGTTAAAGATACAGTGCTAAAGTTAGATCAGGGAGGTCTATTTTATTTTTCGTGTCTTTCTGAATTCATTTTTTATCAATACCCTATGTGTCACTTATAAAAGGGAGTGAGAATATCACTTCCCTTCTATGCTTACCTAGGGATGGAGTTTCTCTCTCAACACAATATAATAAGAGGTATAGAACATGTTGTATAGTGTAAAAATTTCTTTCCACATAAAACATGCATTTCTGCATTTTATGTGTCCATTGTCAACTTGTTGAAAAAAATATATATAAATTCAGATGTAAAACTCTTGATACTTAAAAAAAAATGTCAATTACCCTCCTGAGGATGATACCATGTAAAAAAATATAATATAAGAATCTAAATGTAATATGCACCTATATAAATCACACAATAAACTCAATTACAAGTCTAAACATAAGATGCACCTATAACATAAAAGTATGAATGTATGATGCCCCTGTATAAATAACACACAGGAAACTCAATCACAAAATGATCCATATGAGATCCACATCAAAGCAACATTAAAATGAAGCCCAACACATGCCATACATGAAAAAGATTTTTCTGGAACTTCCAAATGGCCTTGCAATCCTAATTAAGATTATGAGACACTAAAGATAATATACATGACAAGTCACAAAGCTAGTACTTAAATTTAGTTCTCTAAAGTACAGAACTAACCCTAACACTTCTTTCCTTATTGTGAATTTGAGGGCATCATACTTCTTGCATTCAAACAAACGGTTATAATACAATAGAGTCATGTAATTATATTTTGGTTTTTTTTGTTTGGTAATATGACATATAAAAAAATATCTTATGTAAGTGTTAATATGCACTTTATGTTTTAAATTCAAGAGATATTGTACTGCAAACTAAATTATATGTTTATGTATTAATGAAGTAAATACAAATATAATATTTGTTTGATTAAAAATTAATAAAAGTAATAAAACAAAATTTTATTGATTAGGAAAACAATCTATAATATAATATATTATATATTATAATTGAAAATAAATAAATAATGATAATTCATATTATTTCATATTTTATATTAAATTTAATATATATATATAAAATTAAATAGCAATTGCATTCAAAGTTACAAAGGAAACATTCTAAGGCATAAATTTAAGAAGAATATTGACATATTAAAAACCAATAAAGATAAAAATAATGGAGAATATTATATTAAATGTTTTTTTTGCATAAATACTATAAATTTTAATGCTAAGGCTAATAAACTATTTACATTAAAAAAAGAAATTACAACGGTTAAATTTAATTTTTTAACATGCATTTTCTTCGCTTTTAATCTGGCCAAATATACTTAAAAATTTAATTTTTGAAATTCTCATCCATTTCCAAATTTTTCTCTTGTCATGCTTCCACTATACATGGTGATTTTGAAAAATGTGTCTCTTTGTCCCATGCCATCTTTAGCTCTTCCCTTGGAAATAATTTCTACGCAATTTAAAATTTTGATTAAAAAGTAGATAACAAATAACACGCGCTCTCGTAAGAATATCTCTGAATTCATCTACGATACCTTTTAAAAAACCATAGGAATATTATTTGGATTTTTTGGATTACAATTAAAATTACATTTTATTTGGATTTTTTAAATTACAATTTAACCTTTCCAAATAATCCTCTTAAGTTTTGATTCTCCTATTGAGACATCCTAATGATATTTTCTTTGTAGTCTTTGGGCTTACAATAAGGCTAGTATTTATTTGGAAATATTTTAGGCATATTTTCCTAATATGTTATCTTATGTTCATTTAATCTCATAAACTATTTTAAAGGTTCACTTTTTAAGGTGGCTGGAAATAAACATAGTTTATAGGTGGCATATGCATATTTATTAGTGTGATACAAGATATTGAATTCAAAACAAAAGCATTAAGGGTTTTTAGTTGATATACCATAAAAATTTGAAAGGACAGATGGTGGTATATTTTTCACTTTTACTTTTGTACCAAAAGCCACAAGCATATCCAAAAGTAAAGTCATTTTTTACTTCTTGTGCTCTAAAATAGTGATGATTCATATTGGTAATTATAATATTTCAAAACTTCATATTTAAATTTAATTAATAAACATATAAAAATTGAATACTCATATTAAACTCTTTTTCTAAGCAACCTTGCTCTCTCTTTCTATAAATTTGTGTGTGTCATATTAAAAATATATAAAACATGTCAAAAAAATATGTCAAGCAAATATATATGTATCATCTATTTTAATAAAATTAAAAATAATAATAGTTTTACAAATGTGAAATTTATATAAATATAAATAATATTATTAATAACCATCATAGATCTATCTTAATTCTAGATTTACCAAGTGCCTATATGTTCAACATCTCCTCACTTTTTACACTCAAAAAAAGGTTTTTGTCTTGAGAGATTTGATCCATATTCATGCTTGGTAGATCCAACGTTAAGATAATTTTAGGTTGATATTTAATACATTGTCACTAAAATGTCGAAAACAACCTAAAGACGCAAAATAGTATTGAGAATGAAGCTTCAACTTGTGCGTGATTTGCATAAAAGAATTTATAATGAAAAGGGTCTTAGATCCAACTCTGTAAGCGTATCCCCCACATGTTCATCCCTAAGCCAACCTACAATCGATATTTTAATAGTTGATCAATGAGATACATGCACATTCTTTACATTAGGAATAGAATTTGAGAAAATTTAGACCTCCTCAAAATAGGACTTCAATTTAAATTTTTCATATTTCTATCAACTTCATCCACTCTATAGCAAGTAAGGAGTCTCCTATCATTTTGATCTTCCATGCTCCCTATTCAATAGCCCAACTTAGAATCAATTGCAAAGCAAGTAGTTCTCCTTTGTTATTTGAGCATCTATCTATTCCAATTGAGAATTTTATCCAGTGGTCATAAAAAAGGTAGAGAATCACTCCATCAACTCCCTTAAGAGGATCACCTTTTGAAACCCATAAATTAAGCCCAAACCCCCTTCTTATCAATGGCTTGTTTCCTTCTAGCTTAAAATTTTTAAGCATATTCATCCCTTGAATGCAAAAAAGTAAAGGATATTTGTTTTTTCAATAGAAAATATTACCATTTGTAACCAATAAGACACCCCAAATCACTATACATGGAAGATCCTTATAACTAGAGAAAGATGGACTAACAGTCCAAGTTTTTAAAAGCACTCTCTACTTAGCATCCCTCCCAAGAATTATTGATACCTAATGCGACTTCAACATTTCTCAAGATAGAACTTACATATTCTTAGTAAAGTAATAAATGTTATGCATCCTCATCACAAACAAGACAGAAAGGAAATTTACCAATTCCATGCCAGCTCCTCTGCGAGAAATCCCACATGTAAACCCTACTATTAACAACCACCCACACGAAAATTTGTGATTTCGATGTATAATTAATTTTTTAAATGCTCTTGAACCACCATTATATTTCAAGCTAAGGCTCCTCCTTTCTTAATGCCTTGTAACCCATTTTTGGAGTATATCTACCACCTTTGGAATTCCTTAGAGTATATATGCCACATATGGAATTCCTTCACAAGAGTATCCTCTGTATAGTTGATCCTAACATACTGTGAAATAGAGCATTGTAGTAATTATTCCAAAACTCTCTATTATCTCCTTCAATATAAAAAGTATTAGCTTATTGGATCAAGTAATATCACTTATATGAGAGAGATGAAAAATACCTTTGTTTCTCAAAGAAACCACCATTTCTTGGGGAACCCTGAAATTCTTGTCAAAAACAACCCATGAGTATTCCTTGACTCTCACTCTAGGTTTATACCACACTTTCTAAACAAGAAAATTTTCAACAAGTGGAAACACTTGTATGATTACTTTCCATCTTATAGAAAAAATATGTATATTTTTATTACCCATTCTAATCCACTACTCAATAGATAAGGGATTAATGTATATTTTGTTTTATCACTTTAACCCACAAGTCATTACCTCCAATGGTCCTCCATGTCTATTTTTCTATCAATGCCTTTGCAACATAGTGAATATTTTTAAGTCCCCATCCACCTAAGTCCATAGGGACTACAATCTTATTCTAGGCTACCTAAGGAAAATTTCCCTTCATGTTATCACTACCCCACAAGAATCTAAATCTCATCTCTCTTTCGTTTTCTAGTATTCCTTGAATAATAATAGACAAAGATACCCAATATATTGGTATCACTTCTAAGATATATTTAACCAATATTATTCTTCCCCTTCTACTTAACCATATATTGCACCATTAAGTCAACATGTTTATTCATCTTGACAATCATCCACCCCTAGTCTCGTTTAGTGTAATCATTTGGTTTTAAGTAAAAAAACAAGATACTTAAAACTCACCTTACAAATCCACAATTGTGTAGGAACACACATTCTACTAAAATAGTCGTTTCCCCCCTTAGATACCATTGAAAATGTATTTGAGTGTAGAATAGTTTCACAACCCAACACTTAAGTGAGAAAATTATAACCCAAGAAAACACCATTTAAGGTCTTAAACTAGTCATGGAAGGTTTAAACCCCAATTCTTTGAATTGGACCTCGCTGATAAAACTACCCCTGTAAGCTAACTCCTTTAATTTTTTCCACTCTAGAAGCATGGAGATGGACGAAAAATTATATAGAGATCCAATTTGGCTCACCATTATTTATTGTTTCTTAGTGCATGTCCCTGATGAGGTCAAGGTACAAAGAGTTAGGTCTCGATCTTGTTTCACTTAGGAACTATTGCTACCCCAAGTGGCCTCCTATGGTAGAATAAAATAGAGGTGATAGAGCAGGAGATCCTATCAAATTTCTACTTGAGGAATCACTTACATGACATAGGAATGACATGATGTAAATTTTCACCTAAATCCTTCAACAAATACCAATAGCAGTCAAGGAATCTTCAATAAGCAACAATTTCATAGGTGCAACAACTTTCAAGGTACAAGTTAACTTTGATATCCCCTTATTTGAAATCATTAAATATGTTATAGGGCTATTACTTTGTCCAAAAAAATGACAATGAAAAGGTCACTTGCATGCTCTTAAAATCCTTTCCCCATGTCGAAGATTGGTAGAAAGGTTACTCAAAGTGATACAATGAAGTTATTTTTGTGATATTCAAGTCAAGACCTATTTCTATAGACATTGTTGACTCCCTCATGGAATAATTCTACCCTGTATGGAACCGTGATGACCAGTATATGAAATGGAAAATTCTATGACAGGAGAGAGACCAAATGGTGCCATTCTACACCAATAGTTTACATACCTTGCACAAAAACCTGCATATCAAATACCCCAAGTATCACATAGTTCTAAAGTATTGTAGTGACCTACATAGGTACATATAAATAGAAATGGATTTCTTTCACATCTTCTCATTGAGAATTGGTTATCGATATGCTATCAAAATTTAACAAAAAATTAAGTAGAGGAATAAGCAGGATTTTGGGTCCAGAAAACCACTACAATAGAAGCCAGGAAAAGGTAGCCTTGACTTGTATAATAAGGGATAGAGAAAGGAGGGGCAACCTCAATAAAAATAGCCCAATTCAAAAGAAAATAAGGGTAATGGTAATTCAATGAAGGATACTAGAAAGTGGCATGAGTTCAACAAAAATCCCCCGAAAAAACATCGACGAATGTCGCTCAAAACAACAACTACTAGAAAAGCTTAAAGAAAAATAATTGGACTCTATCTCATATTTTGATTCTAAGTATAATAAATGAAAGTGGATCATTAATGCAAAACCCAATTCTACCATCATGATTACAACGATCCAATGAGATATGTTATAGGAGGCTTAGGATGTGAGGCATCCCTTCTATATATAGATATGGTGAAGGGGCCCACAACTACATTTCATTATTTACATCAAGATCTATAAGAACTTTATCTCAATTAAGGTCATAAACAAACTGAAGCAATGAATAGTTCCACAATCTCAACTATACACCATTAGTTGGTTGGCTCAAAGACAAAACATTTGTGTCAACCAATAATGTCACTTGTCCTATGACATCAAGCCCTTGAAAGATGAGGTACTTAGTGATACTTCTCCACTTAATGTTTTTTATGTTATTTTAGGAGAAACTTGTATGTGGAAATAGCTCTTTTTCCATTGGCGCAGTTCCATAGTGCAGCCCTCGCGCCAATTGGCACTCTGTCATAGAGTCGCACTCGCGCCAACTATACTCAGAGGTGTTTTTTAACAAACAAACGGAGGAAGTTTCATCCTAACAAATTCTTGCATTGCTAACTATCTTGAGTTGGGTGGTTTGACTACAGATTTCCATAGAGAGGAAGTGGTTTTCCACCTCTCATGGAAGCTTCCTTGATGATATGGCCAATCCCATGATTATTGTGGATAATCCAAACTCCCCTTCCTCCATCTATAAAAGCTTGTCAATTTCCTTAGCAAGCTAGTTCCAGAGATTCAAAATTGCCAAATTTCCAAGAGTTTCATGCTGCAAGAGCCTTCTTGATTCCCATAAGGCCAAATCCAAGCAAGGAGATTATTGTCCAAGAACCAAAGAGAGAGGCTTGTCCTTACTCCCAACAAGCTTTGCAAGACATGTGCGGCTGACTACCCGGCCAAAGGAGAATCTAGCGTCAGAACTTTGGTTGTATTCTTCTTTGATTAATTATTAATGGACTATTGGTTATGGTTCAACTCTTGTTGCTATTTGTGATGATGATGAGTTATATCCTTTCTGACTGATATATAGTTGCATATGCTGGATTTTATGCTTGTGTTTGTGTCGTTTCTTGTATGTGCAGGTGTCCATTCATGGAGATCGTGAGGGTTGTGATCTGTTGGAGTAGAGGAACGGGAGCACCACCTCTTCTACAAACAATAGCGTTGGAATCTAGGTAGGCCTTCATCACTGGTCTGTTAATTTGCAATTAGGAACTTGCGCTATAGCATTTGATGATTGTTGCTAGACCCGATCTGGCCTAGTAGGGATCGCCTCTGTCCGCAGAGGGGATTTACCTCCTCAACAGGCATCTCACTCATAAACCCCATAGTTCAGATCTGGCCTTAATGGCAAAGAAGAATCCCTTCAGAGGAAAGCCAAATGCAACAAAAAAGAGCAACGCAGCCCCATAGAGAAAGATGCCCCCACCTCAAGGTACGTCTTTCAATAGAAATGACTCTATGACAAAATGTTTTTATTGTGGTAGAACCATCCATATAGCCAGATATTGCATGAAGAAGAAATTTGATGAAGGTCAGAAGAGACATAAGCATCATACAGGTCATTTCGCTAATGATGAACATAGTCAAAACATTAGATTGTTCATATCTGACTCTACTCTTTCGACGAAAGAGGATGAAGCAGATGCTTGGTTTGTTGACTCAGGTGCACCCATCCACATGACAAGGAACAGACAGTGGTTTGAAGACTTCAAAGGAATGAGCAGTGGAGCAAACATCTATCTTGGTGATGATAGAGGGTACCAAATCAAAGGTTATGGTAATATTCCTGTTATTTTGCCTGGTGTAAATATTAGACATATCCATATTGTGATGTATGTACCAGGGATCAAAAAGAATCTTTGTTTCTACTATAACTGATCAGAATCTCAAGGTATAATTTTATAAATCATATTGTGTCATTAAAGACCTGTTAATTGTATGAAGCCTATTGCATCAGGTATTCGTGTGGGAGGATTGTATAAGCTAAATGCCAAAAGCGCACCACATCAGGCATTGGCATCATCTACCATGACTACAGTGGACTTATGGCATCAGAGGTTCAGCCATATTAACTTCAATGATCTGCAGCTTTTACCTAAAAAAGGTATGGTCAAAGGTCTTCCTATTTTAAAATCTGCTCATATTGATTGTGATGCATGTGCACTAGGAAAGTTGCACATAGATAAATTTCTTGTGAATCCTTATAGAAAGAAGAGAGATATACTCGAGCTGGTACACATAGATCTATGTGGGCCTATGCAGACAAGATCGTTAGGTGGTGCATACTATTTTTTACTGTTTATTGATGACTGTACTAGATATACTTGGGTGTATTTGCTCAGGAAGAAGAGCAACACTTTTGAATACTTCAAGGAGTTCAGAAGTATGGTTGAAAAGAAAATAGGTAAAAGCATAAGGATTCTCTACTCGGATCAAGGGGGAGAGTACATGAAATCTTGTGTACTCAAATACTGCAAAGATAATGGGATACAATAGTAGTTTACAGTACCCCACACTCCTCAAAAAAACAGGGTTGCAAAGAGGAAGAACAGAACTCTTGTGGAGTGTGCTCGCAATATGTTAAAAAGTAAAAATCTTTCTAATGGATTCTGGGTTGAAGCGATTAATACTGTAATATATCTAAAGAATAGGAGTCCAACAAGAAGTTTAGATTTTAAAACTCCTTTTGAAGTTTTATTTGGTTATAAGCCTGTAGTTAAGCATTTGAGAGTTTTTGGTAGTAAAGTGTTTTCCCATATCCCAAAAGGAAGATAGAAAGAAACTTGACTCAAAAGCCATCAAAAGTATCTTTGTTGGGTATTGTATAGAATTTAAGGCTTACAAATTGTTTAATACCTCTACTCATAAAGTTTTTGTGAGCAAATATATAGTGTTTCATGAGCAGGTTAATGATGGAATCCATGAGAGTGTTAATGAAGATTGGCACGTGCCCTTGTTAGTGGAAGAAGGAAGTTATGGATCATGTGAAAGCAATGAGCAGATGTAGAAGCAACAAGAAGGGAAAGAAGATGATTTAGCTGTCAAGCCAAGTCTAGAAAATGATGATCACACAAGGTTTGAAGCTACCCCACCACTTAGAAGATCGGGTAGGAAAGCTCAGTCGCCAGAAAGACATAGGGAAAATGCTTTTAAAACTAGTATGATGAATGTTGTTTAGCCCTCTAGTTATAAATAAGCGAGTAAATATAGTGAATGGAGGGCTGCTATTGAAGAGGAATATGAATCAATTCTAACAAAAAAACTTGGGATTTAGTTAAACTATCTAAAGGCAAACAACCCATAGGATGCAAATGGCTATATAAGGCTAAATTTAAAGCAGATGGGAGCATAGATAAGTATAAAGCTAGGCTAGTTGCAAGGGGGTATTCACAGCAAGAAGGCGTAGATTATGATGAAACATTTGCCCCTGTAGCTAAATTAAACACAATCAGAATGATAATTGCTTTAGCTACCAGACACCATTGGATGATTCACCAACTAGATGTTAAATATGCATTTTTAAATGGGGACTGAAAAGAAGAAGTCTACTTAGTGAAACCTAAGGGGTTTGTGTAATGCCCCACTTAAATTTTATCCTACAAATTTTGCTAATGTTTACATTATCTGAAAATATTGAGAAATATTGATCTAATATAAAATTCCTGATTTCCATTATTCAAATTCCCCACTTACCTTCTCAAATTGAATATTAGGTAGGATATGGTCTTCTTCCATTATTTCAAATAATATATGTACTCATCTCACGTTCCCCAATGTACCCTCACATTTACTAAGGAGAAGACATGGTCCTCTCCATGTAATTACATCTCACATTCCCCAATGTACCCTCACATTTACTAAGAAGAAGACATGGTCCTCTCCATGTAATTACATCTCACATTGCCTAATGTACCCTCACATTTACTTGGGAGAAGACATAGTCCTCTACATTTAATTATCAATATATATATTCATCTCACATTCCCAAATGTACTTTTCATATTTACTTGGGAGAAGACATGGTTATTTTCCATTAAATTCCCAGTTTTATATTAATGTCACATTTCCAAATGTACTCCCAGCTTTACTAGGGAGAAGAGAAGTCAACTGTAAGGATGGATGAGAAGTTAATGACATTAATGAGAGGTGGTTGAGAGGGAGAAGGGAAGGAGTGTATAAAAGGGGAAGGGGGAAGGGAGAAAGGGGGAGGTTGGGTCTTGCTTATGATTGTGGGGTTGTTTGTGATTGTGAGGACTTCTTGTGTTTTTGGAGACCTTAGGAATCTATGGAGGTTTCTTGATGTCATAGGAATATATATATATTCCTATGACATCAAGCCCTTCAAAGATGAGGTACTTTGTGATACTTCTCCACTTAATGTTTTTGATGTTATTTTAGGAGAAACTTGTATGTGGAAATATCATGCTTTTGATGAGTCTTGTCCTCATAGTGCCATTATTACTCTAGGAAGTCAACTCTACAGGGTACCAGAGGTAGTTGCGACTACTGCAATTTCATTTATCTCAACAAAATAGTGTTGAAATGTAATATACCATACTACAATGTTTTTAATCTTCATGGTTTTATCATAGGGTGAAAGGAAATGCATTACAACCCCAAAACATCACCATAGCGCCTCTCTATATGTAATATAATAAGGTGGAAAATATTTAGGCCTACATAGGTATCTTCAGTTCACTAGTGGGGGTGGCCTAGGCACTACCAAGTCAAATTAGATTGAATTGGTACATATTGCTCCTTCACCCAATGGCCCACTATATAGATGCTCTTTTCTAGAAAATGAGGAAATAAAATGTTAGATTCATGAGCTTATCCAAAATGGACACATTCGACTGAGTTCCTCCCCTTATGAAGGCCCAATTGTGTTCGTGTATAAGAACAATGGGGAATCAAGCATATATATTGATTATAGATCCATGGAATGGATCAATGTCAAGAATAGATACCTAATACCGTGGATTGATGATCTCCTTGATCAGCTTAAGGATGTCAAGCTATTTAGAAAAATTAGTCCAAATCTAGGCTACCATCATGTTCTAATTAACAAACCTATTCATGGAAGATAGCCTTCAAATTTAAAGAAATCCTTTTTGAGTGGTTGGCCATGAATTATGGTATCCTATGGTCATTCACAAACTATTTTGTGATTGTATTTTAGATGGCATCCTCATCTTCAACATAAGTTAGGTAGAAAATTTGTAGCACATTCAATAGGGCATGAGCACCATGTGACAACACAAGTTATTTGTCAATTTGTAGAAATGGTCATTTGGCATGTAGAAAATTTAGTATTTGGGATGCATCATGGATGAACATGGGACGAAATTTTACCTAGCCAAGATCCAATTCATTCGAGATTGACCAACCAGAATTACTTTGACAGAGCTATGTATATTATTGGGACTTGATAACTTATATCAAATATTATTGTTCGGGTTCTATCATATTGCTTGGTCATTAAGCCAACTAAGCAAGGTTGGACCTATACCAAAGCTTGACAAGTCTAATTTACAATTGAAATTATTTGAGGATCCTAAACACCACCTCTACTTCACACCAATCCTCACCTTGTTGGACCCACAACAACCATTTGATATTGAGATAGATACCTCCGACAATGTTTTCAATGCATCCCTCACTAAATGAGGACATCCAATAGTGTATCATAGTGAAACACTCTTTAATATTATTAAGTAACCCACCTATGATATGGAGATGTACTTCATCATGTGGATGTGATGAAACTAGAAGAATTATATTCTATGGAAGGATATAATCATAACATTGATCATACGCCTTTGTAACTCATGTAAACACAAATAAAGTTATATAATGGTCACAATAAAAAAGGGTCAAAATACCTTCAACAATTCCACTTGAACATCAACTGCAAGAAGGTCGGGACCAACATGTTTGAAAATTCCTCATTCATCACCCAATTGTGGTATTAACCATAGTTCTTAAATCTTATAGACATGAGACTTGTGGGTGGACACAATTCTACAACAACAACTTTGACTTTTTTGCTACATACTAGACATTGTTCATAAGAAAACAAGTTCTAATATTCACCTCCAGGATGCACTTATATGCTTACTATGCCTCCTTTGTGTTCCTACAAGTGAGCATTCCAAGCTGATTTGGGAGATTATATTTGGGTGGAAAGGAATTTTAGTGTGAAGATGTAAGTATCAATACTTTAGAAGTGATTCTACGGGCCAGAGATTTAATAGGATGTTAGCTAGTATATTAGATCATGCCTTCTCTATGTCATTACTCAACTAACCATCAAGAACACTTTGATAACTAACCCAAACAAGAAATTTCAATCAATATCCATGGATTATATGTCAATTTTTCAATCCACCAAGCATGGTAATGATTTTGTGTTTGTGGTTGTTGAACGATACTCTAAGATGGCCATTTTGGTAGCATGCAAGAAGAGTATCACAACCAAAGTCACTGTTAAACTCTTCGTTTAACATGTTTCGGCTCATTTTGGAATACCTCAAAACATTAGTTTAGATAGTCACAATAGGTTCCTTAATAACTTATGGTCTACTTTAGGGTCTTTGATGGAACCAACTTGACCAAATAGACTACATTTCACCTCTTAAAAGATGGGCAAATAAAAGTGGTCAACAAGATGATTTTTCATATCTTACTCATGTACAACTCTAAAAATACACATACTTGGGATGAAATATATTTCCCTATGTTTAGCATAGCTATAATAGATCCCTCCATGGCTCTATTGGCAAGAGTTTTTTTTAGTTTTTCATCAACAAGCCACATGTGAGTTCCTGTCATAGATTCTTATGCAATATTTTTCATATTGAAGTCAATATTGTTCAATGCCACAGCTTAGAACATGCCATATAATATACACAAACCTATGAGTACTCATTTTGAGCCACAATGTGTCATAGAGATAGAGCCATGGAGAATTGATAACAAGGTGTTATGTATGTGGACCAATGAGTCATATAGAGATCAACGAGTGATACAAATCAAGAGAGGCCCTCAAGATCTAAAAAAATGAAATGTCAGAAGAAAATGGGAGAACACACAGTAAACAAAACCACAAAGATTATTTTTTAATTAAAATAAAGAATAATTGTAAAAGCTACATTGTGGTGGACAATATGTCCTTTTACAAAATGTGACTTGTTACTTATGGCCTTTTTAGTTACAATACCATCGTTGAATTTCATGGGTGGGTAAATACCATGGGTGAATGAATAACATGGGTAGATGTCACTTACAATACCATGAGTAATTACTATGGGTGGATAAATACCATGGGTGGATGAATACCATGGGTGGATGCCACTTACAATACCATTGGTAAATTCCATGCGTGGATGAATACCATGGGTGGATAAATACCATGGGTGGATAAATACCATGGGTGAATGAATACCATTGATATATGCCACTTATAATAGCATGGGTGGATTAATACCATGGGTGGATGTCACTTTCCATTTAGATCATTCCCCCCCCTTAAGAAATAATGGTCCCCATTGTGTGAAGTTCCTTCCTGAGAAGCCTTTGTTGGATATGAAGAGTCACTGAAGAGAAGGGTTTTGTGTGGTTAACCCATAATTGTGATGAATGAAGATATGAGGATAAAGATACCATGTAATGCTTGTGACCAACTATGATACTGACAATGTGCATCCTAGCAAATGGAATTCGATGAAACGTGGATTTGTGAATGACTCATAACCATGACAAATGAAGATTTGAGGATAAAGATACCATGTAATTCTTGTGATCAACTGTGATACTAAAAGTGTGCAACTAGAAAATGGACATCGATGACAAGGATTTTTTGTGGTTGACCCATAACCGTGATGCTTGTCATTCTGCTTGGTAAAAGCATGGTGCCTTGTTTGGTAGATTATCTTATCCAATGAGATGTTGTAAAGGCTTCTTTCACATTATAGACCTCTCTGCAACTTTGTTGATAACATTTGTTGTAGGTAAATCAAATTTCATGAAAGACCCATTTGAGGTATTGAAGAGATATAGCCATTGATATAAAAAATTTGAAATTTGATGGCTTGTTGAGTGAGAAAAAGATTCTAGAAACTCATGGTACGTGTGGTCGCATAATGATCCAAACATATGTAACATCAATTGCTCGTATCTCTCATACCAGGAAACAAAATCAAATTTTGTAAAAAATCTATTTGAGCTAATAGAAAATCCTTTAAAATGAGCTATTTTCAACTTTCTAAAATTCTTTATGGAGGTAGTAGAACTTGCGTGAAGTTTTCTGAATTTTGTTGTAAAACTTCAAAACTGAAATATGCTTCAAACCCTCATTCCCATGGAGTCGTAACCTGAATCTGATACCATTGATCCAGATCTTGGGGGGAGGCTTCCAAGATCTAAAAATTTGAAATTTCAAAAGAAAAGGGGAGAATACACAAAGAAACCTTTTTTTTATTAAAACAAAGAATAACTATAAAAGCTACATTGTGGTGGACAATTTGTCCTTTTACAAAATGTGACTTGTTACTTATAGCCTTTTTTAGTTACAATACCACAGGTAAATTCCATGGGTGGGTAAATAGCAGCATAGATCCATTTTAGATATGGATGTATCATGAGCCGAGAGGGATCCAATCTCTTCACATGCAATTTTTTTTATGAGCTAACATTATTTAAATGTTTTGTATAGTTATTTAAATTTTTTTATATTTGGATTTTTTTTAAAATGGTCGACATGAGCAAAATTTCAACTTTGAGGACAGACGGACAACATTACACATCATATTGGGCTGTATAATGAGCCTCTCGGCTCAACCATGGGTGAATGAATACCATGGGTAGATGTCACTTACAATACCATGGATAAATTCCATGCGTGGATGAATACCATAGGTATATAAATACCATGGGTGAATGAATACCATGGATAGATGTCACTTACAATACCATGGGTGGATAAATACCATGCGTGGATACCACTTTCCATTCGTATAAACGAGCATACCATTGTGCCATGCCACTGAGTGATCCATAGAAATAACAAGCCATTGTGTAGTTAATATGATCTAATCACTATGTATAGAGAACCATATATAAGCTATGAGACTGAGTCATTGTTCTAATCCAACACAAAGATAGTCACAATTGTAAGTTATTAGATCGATCCACTGGATATCATTCACAGGGGCTTCACTTAATGAACCTCTAACATATCGTGTGCGTTCATGGCATATTAAACAATACCCTTAATTTGACTACATATTGGAAAATACCTATAAAAATCACATTATTTAAACCCCTACCAATACAAAACCAATACACCTTCCCAATTTAAAATACCCCCAATTTCACTAGATATTGTAGGTATCCATTTTTTCATTAACATTTTTTCTACCCCTTTATATTTTTCCATTAATTTTGAGCTCCATTTTTTATGCCTACCAATATAAAAACCCTTCACCCCCTGTATATCCCCTAATATATTATGCCATTTTTTCCTCAATATATATCCCCCAATATGAACCCACGTGGTATGGTATTGGTCTCCCAGTGAAGCCCCCGTGATATCATTGCGATGCCGCATCGAGAGCAACAATATTTTACAAGCCACAAATAAAGTGAGAACCATATCACATATGTATTTGATAACCATATTACATATGAACGAGTGCCACAGTCACAGATAGATGTTATGCAATGCCTCTACAAAGTGTAGAAAATGAGCCATAGAAGAATGTGTGCCACAGAACTTAAATGTGAGTCACTGTAACAATTGCAATGCCACTAGGATATGATTTGAGTCATAGAACATAAGTGATGCCACTCGGATCTTCGAATTGTTATTTAGTGTGAGTCAATGATCTCAAAAAATATGTATGTAGGTCATGGAAAAATAATATGATCTTTGAGTCTTGGAATAATATTTGCAAGCCACAGTAAATAATTCAATCCACTACAATGTGAACCTCTGATTATGTAACAGATACAAGCCACAATAATATATATATATATATATATATATATAATATATATATATAGAGAGAGAGAGAGAGAGAGAGAGAGATCTCTCTCTCTCTCTCTCTCTCTCTCTCTCTCTCTATATATATATATAATATATATATATATAAATTCATATTGTCACAAATGTGAGAATCACATATATGTGATCATAGGGTTGAGTGTGAGATTTAACTGTGTATGTGAGCCATAGAGAACAAGCCACAACTATGTGTCAACGATCCATATATGTGATATATGAACCACAACGATCCATTGTATATTAAAAGAGGATTTGGTCCATTGTAATGTGTACCATAAATCACTGAAATGCGAACCCAAGAACACAAAAAAACCATGCCACAGAGAATACACAAGCTTCCTTCGAAATCTTTGATCCAAGTTCTAACAGAGTGATCTTCAAGCCTCTTACCCCAAACCTTAGCTCTAATACCATGCTCAGAAATTAGGAGACTTATTAATTAGGGTAGATTTCTCTTTGTTTGATAACTACTTGTGAATTTTGTTGGTTTCTTATTAATCTTTATTACGTTTCTTCACAAAACAATTATCAAAATTTAAACATGAAGATCACAAGAGAACAATGAACAAAAGCTATAGGCTCCAAGCCATGGAAAACCCCTCCAAGGGAAAACCCACAAAAATTCTCTTCTTAATGAATCAGATCAAAGTGAGATATCCAAGATCCATGACCATAAATATTCCAACCTCCTAGATGCCAATTCAAGCCCTTCTTCCTCATAGTGAATTCATGAACAACAAGAGACCAAAAAAAAATCTTCAACACGAGATATGATAAGGAAGAACTTCCACAAATTTGAATTCAAGAAAACCCTTCTTCAATTTCATAATTCGTCCTTCCTTTCTTTTGTGAAATTTTAGAACCAATCATGTGAGTTTTGTGTGTCCAAATGAGCTCAAATCATCATTTATTTATACTTGTTAAACACACATGGAATGTGGAAAGAATATGAATGATAAAACATGTTATTATTCACATTGATGTACATTTATAATACATTGATATGATCGTTGGATTCATATTTGAAGGTTTCTTGTAATCCCTTTGATTGTTCAACTCCCATACCATAACCCTTAGCAGATTAGGTGTCCAACATTACACCCCTTAATCTGAAGGGGTATATATGATTCTAAGGAGAGATCTCTAATACAAAAACACAACAATGCATGATAGAAATAAGTTGAATTTTCTCTATGAGATGATGAAATAAGGTGGGAGAACTCTAGGCCTTAACTGGCGATGGTTTAAGGATGACCACCAACACTGGAACACTTAGTGTAGTTCCTGGAACTCTTCCAAATCTGGAAAGAAGTTGAAGTCTTCTGCTAAAGGAAGTGCTCCTAAATGATTTGAAGAGGGATACCTTCAACTTATTAAAAGGGATGTCTTCAACCTATGGTGGTTTAAGGAAGGCCACCAACTAAAGGAATGCTTGGTGCGACTCCCAGAACTCTTCCAAATTTGGTAAGAAGTTGAATTTTTCTACTAGAGGAAGTGGTCCTTAATGTGTTGGAGAGGGAGACCATCAACCTAGAAAAGAAGGGAGGTATGCAACCAACGATGGTTTAAGGAAGGCCACCAACCAAAGGAATGTTTAGGGGCTTCTATGTCTCTGGATACAACTCTGAATCTGGGTATGGTTGTCTCTGTCTATAGGCTTAGGCAGCAGGTTTTGGTTGTGGCTCAGGCTTACTTGATTTATCTTTGAAACTTGTAGATGACCAAAAATTGCCCCTCTGTCAGATACAAGGTGAGAAAATGGAGAAAAAGAAACTGCAAGACCTTTTAATAGTCGATAAAAAATCTTGTTATATGAGTGAAAAATCTTCTTGGCTATTGAAGCCCATTGCCAAGAAGCAATCCATCCAAGGTGAATCTTTGTTCTTGCAGGAGGCTTGTTTCTAAAGCATTTGTTTGACTGATGAGTAGTTTTATGGAAGCGTTGTTAGGTACCTATAATACTAGTGATTCCCTCATTACTATTTTCATTGTATCCCTTATTGTTATTGTTGTGCCCCTATTGTCCCCATTGTGCCCCATAGAAGCCCACTATTGTTATTGTTGTGCCCTTATATTATTATTGTTATGTCGGCTTTGATTATGTTGTGACCCCCTAGAATCCTATATATAGAAAGGAGGTTTTGTCATTTGTATCATCCAAGAATTGTTAATTTGTGTAATGTAAAGGAGGTTTCCCCCTCAAAGAGGTTGATTTCTAAGGCGTTTACCTATCTTTTCTATCTTTTGTGAGTTGGTTTCACAACATTTGGTAATAGAGCTTTGGATTCTAGGGTTTTGTTGCTCCAAATAGGTAATCGTGGCATTTTCGCTATAATGTTTTCTCTATGAAGTTTTAGAAGCTAAAACAAAAACCACTTTGAGCCGAAAACATTCTAAACCTCGAGTCAGAATTTCAGATCTTATCTCACTATGTTTTCGAATATATGATCTAAGGAATTTAAGGTTTTTGCAAACTCCAGAATTACATTCCAAACAGGTGACCTTGGGAAAATCATCATAAATTTCTATTCGAGCATTACATTGAAATTTCGTAACAAGTTGCAAAAATAAAATGGACTGTAGTTTTGTGTTTATCTTTTTCAAATCCGGATGTCGAAATAGTGACGCGTGGAACATTGTACAAGTTCTCTCTAGTGAAAAATTATATAATCAGGTCATCTTGGGAGATTGGACATAGCTATTTCTTGGAGAATCCAATTTTGATCAGACTGGTGGCAATTGAAAGAGGACTTAGAGGGATACCATAGGAAGAAATTCCAGGCCTTGGAGATCCTCAATTACAGAGATACAACAGATTCAATATCGAGCTTCTATAAAGTGAAAAAAAAAAAACAAGGTGTGTAGTCTTTTTAAAATTTTGCATAAGTTTGGGTTGAAAAATTAGTTTGAAGTTCAAAGGGCATAGCGGAGCATAATTATCATTAATTTATGCCCCGAAGAAAGAAAATGGAAACACCTAGTAAGAAACCTGAAAGCTCTAGCATGACTCATGAAGAAGAGGAAGAATTGCAACATGATATGTCAAAATTACGAAACCAAGTGCAACAAATTTCACTCTCACAAAAGGTAACAGGAGCTAAGATAAATGGCATGGAAGCTAATATGAATTGCGTGGAAGTTAATATGGATGGAATGGAAGCTAATATGGATGTTTTGAAAGACAACATTGAAGATTGGAAGAAAGACATGGAATGTTGGAAGGAAGGTTTAACAAAGTTGCTACAAGAAAGGCTTCCTAATGGTGAAAAGGTAGTAGAGGAAACTCATAATGAGAACAAAAGAAATGTTAATCATGATTCGAATAATGAAAACATTGAAGATTTGAAGAAAGAAGTGGAAGGTTTGATGGAAGGTTTGACAAAGTTGCTACAGGAAAGGATTCTTATTGGCGAAAAGGTAGTAGAGGAAACTCATGATGAGAACAAAAGAAATGTTAATCATGATTTCATATACTCTAACGTTGGAACAAAGACCCACCATGTTCCAAAGATCAATATGAATAAGTTTGATGGCAAGGATCCCGTAACATGGATACTACAGATGGAACAATATTTTGATCTCCATAATGTGCAAAACACACAAAAGCTATGCATTTGAACTTTATATTTGGAACCAAATCAGTTTGTATGGTATCGATGGCTTTGATCTCGTAAACAAATCGTCACTTGCGCAATTTTTACAGAAGAAATAATAGAAAATTATGAGGATACAAAAATCAATACTCTTTTTATCCAATTGATGAACCTCAAACAAAAGGGTTCAATGATGGAGCACATTGAGGACTTCCAAAAATTGAATATAAGGGTAAAAGATATTCCAGAGGAGCATAGGATTGATGTGTTCATAGGGACTTTAAAGGATAACATTCGACATGAGGTTCACCTTTCGAAACCTGAATCATTAGAGAAGGAGTTCAGGTTGGCAAGAAAAATGGAAAGAAAAATTATGGCAACAAGGAAGTCTACCACTCACAACTATAAGGATGGAAGTATTGTTTCCCCTAGCCTTCCACAACCTACAATGTTGAAACCCCAACAATTGGAAGAAAAAGGAGAAAAAGGGCTTTGTTATGGTTGTGATAGCAAATACACTAAAGGTCATAAGTGTGCTAAGAATAAATTATTTTACATAGATTGTGAAGTGGAAGAAGAAAAGGAAAAAGAAACGTCAAAAGAAGAGGATATACACCATGAACAAACCCTAGAGAAAGAAGAAATAAATCCGACCATATCTTACAATGCATTGGTTGGAATTACCACTCCTCAAACTATCAAGATAGAAGGACATATCAAGAAGAAAAAGATAATAGTGTTGATTGATTCGAGAAGTACCCATAATTTTATTCATTGTAAGATAGCCAAGGAATTGAATTGCTTCCTAT
>APFE030035218.1:0-11931 GCA_000404065.3 Pinus taeda | reverse complement strand
TCCCTTGTACTAACTCAATAGCAAACTTAACTTCCCTATAAGGCAACAAATTTAAAATCTATGCCGGAAACATATCCTGAAACTACTATAAAACCAGGTACCTACTCAAGACATTTGCATCCTCAACTTAATTACCTTAATCACTAGAAATATGCACTGTGAATAACACACACCCCTTCTTGTGACTATGATTTACCTACATATCTATCACCATCCTAATTGATGTTTCCTTCTTCTTACCCTGTAAGGTTCTCTGTTCTCCATTTTCATCCAAGCATTCAATAGCTTTGTCATAACAATCCACCTTAGTCCTGTGAAGATACAACTAGTCCATACCCAAAAGAATACTATATGATCCAATGATAATACATTTAAATGTGGTAAGGTAGGCATAGCATTCAATTCAAATGCGCAGGCTCTTATCCAATGATGAAATCTCTTATTTGTACCTGTAGCCAACTGCACTAACCTAGATTCTACATGCACTTATTTAGTCAAACCACACTTATACACCAAGTCATGGTTAACATAATTATAATTAGATCCAAGGTCAATCAAAATAGAAACAACTTTCACAAAAATTACCATCCATCTCAATAATATATGCATAGTAATCTTCCTTCTTGCTATCCAGTGTTGCATAAATCCGAGGGACACTGTCCAACATCTTCCACTGTACGTGATTCCTATGCACCATCAATCTTCGGTCTACCACTACCACCCTAATGCAGCTAAGTGAGGGCACAGCAGGCATGGGTTTGGCAACTCCAAATGCTTCATCGAAGCCGAGGGTGGAAGATTTGCCAAGCACCTCTCAGAATTTGTGCCAGAAGGGTGATGTTCCAAAGAGCTCTGCTTTCCAGGTTAAGCCTGCTCTGGCGTGTTCAAATCTTTCAGGTGAAGGGGGTCCGCCAAAAGAAGAGGGCCTTCCCTTTGATGATGGTAACCTCTCCAGTTTCGATTGTCAGACTGTGGAAGAATTGCCTCCCACAGCTCATGATGCTTGATCAGGTTGTCATTCTCTTTTGTAGTTATCGTGTCTGTTCAAGGGGAAATGCTCAATTGTTTTCCGTCTATGTTCAGTTGTCTTATGTCCATGTTAACAGTTCAAGTCAATAGTATCACCTATGTTAAGCAATTTTGGAACTCTAGTCAATCTGCGTTTTGTCATGGAGGTTCCGGTTTAAAGGCTCCGGTAATAGTTTTAGTTCTAGTTGGTCTATCACTAGTTTCTGTGGGTTATCTTTCAAATCGGCCATGTGAGTAAACCATTTTCTAGGCTATACCTCTTGAGGCTACCGCCTCGTTGTAAAAAAAAATGTATCAATAATAGGAGTAGACTTATTAAAAAAAAAAAGAGTACATAATATCATCCTTCTGAGTACAACCCAATTAGTGATTATTGTGTTATAAAATATTATGGAAACCATGAGACCAAGATTCAAATCCCAAAAAAGAAGAAACAATAACATGACATTTATAATATCATCAATTTCTAATAACACATCAATTAATTATTTAATATTAAAATCAATACAATAAATAAAATTTATCAATTAATTTAAAAATTCATTAATTTTATAATTTTATAATTTTCTTTTTCATAATACCAAAATTTAATAATATGTAAAAAAAAACATTAATTCTAAATTTTTATTAATGATAATAATTGTTTTTAAAAATAATAAAAGAAAGAAATACTTTTCAATTTCATAACATACTAATTAACTTATGAAATAAATGTAATTGTCAACATCATAATATCTATACTCAATCTTCATCATGTGCATAATATAATGTTAATTTAAACATTCATAATAAACCTAATAAATGTGTTGTGTGTGAACATGTCAAATTGTAAGTCAATATGTGTAATGTTTGTGGGTATGTGTATGTTTGTGTGCACCCTTTTATTGTTGTGTGCATGTGAGTGATTATGCCTCATTGACAATGGATTATGTGGCTGCGCGTCAGTGGTTAGTCCCATGCCAATGATGGACAGTTTTTGGGGTCATATAAGCTCTCACCTTCACGTGGATGACCTGTTAGTAGAGATTTTTCATCTCCAAGCCAAGAAGAGCTTTCTATATAATACCTTTTAATTTATTTAAAATATAACATTAACTTCAAAACATTAAAATAGTCTGTTAATCATATTTAAATAATGTTTTTATTATTTTAAAAACATTTAAATATACCAACTTACCATAAAATAAATAAATAAATATAATATATATACAAAAAAATTATTAAAATAAATTATAATAATTTTTATTATAATAAATATATATTTGTTTTGAGAGGAGATCCCTAACTTAGTATGATAGAAAAGTAATAATAATAAAAATAAATAACTAAATAAAAAGATTAATGTATTATAAGTATTTTTATCTAGTAAAAAAAAAATTAAAATAAAAAAATTAAAATAAAAAATAAACCTAAAAAAAATAATCCAAATACAAATAACATAATAAAAATACCCCGGATGCAGGTGACTCTCCACATGATTAATGTGATGGGACAGGGGTGGGGCGAGAAGGGACGCCACCTGCCCACCCTGTACAGCGAAGATTAAGCTAATCGACGGATGATCCTTGGTATTTGGGTATCGCAGCGTTTAACGGCTTCACTGCAAGCGACTTTGATACTACCAGCCTGTCCTTCGATATGGTTTTCACCTCCACATGCTCTGAACTGTTCTGGACCTCGGCTCTCTTGAATGCCATAATAATGGCAGGTGCAATTCGAGGCAGGACTGAGGGTAATAAATCTAGCCTCCGCCATGGGATCGCTCTCGAGCCTCTAATGTTTTTTTGGTCGGGTTACGGCCTAGTGGATGCTAGCTCTAACGGATTGACAGGGGAGACTAAGCTGGGTTTTTGCTTTGATAGACCTGTGAAGCTGCCTCCGTCAGTTCCCTGCTTTTTCTCTAAGGCTTCGGGCTCTCATTTGGTTGAACGTTTGATTTTCCCGTGTTCTACTTTTGTGGTTGCTCAGTCTTGTTCCCACAGTGTCACTGCTGCTTTCGTTATGCCCCATCTATGCCATAGGATGAGATGTCGCAGAGGCACCCCTCGGCGGGCGCCCTCTAGCCCGACCTCCAATTCTCCCTCCCTCTCCAGCGATTTCACATCTAGCCATTACCCTCGCACTCACAGTGGGAGAGGGCGTCTTCATCTACCCAGCCATTACCCTGAGACCCGTCCTCCAGACTCCTCCTCCTCTCCCTCTTTCGGCTCTATGACTTTCACTTTCAATTGCTCCCTGAACCGTCCCAAGATTATTGCTCATGTTTCGGTGCTCTTTCTGGTTCGGTCTCTGTGCCGAATCCATGCTCTTTGCAGGCTACAGAGGTTCCAGCGAGCAATCTTGTTAACATGGTGATGGAGCCAGCGGCCCTGGGTCCGTCTGAGAATGATGCTCCTCGTGCACTGGATCCGCCTAACTTCAGCTGGTGCAGAATCGTAGAAGAGCCTCTAGATGCTTAGTTCTTTCTCTGCTGCTTTGTTTCAGGTCATGCGGCCAATAATAGAGGGCAACTTTTTGTTACTGCTAATAACTTTTGTTAATGCTAATAAGCTAGGGTTCAAAATGTAAATTTTTTGGAATCTTTGTAAGCTCTGTAATGTCTAGAAGATCATCACTGGTTCCCCTGTGTGGGATTGGATTATAGGGTCTCGTCTAAATTCTTTGTCTTGGGAAATTTTTTCTGTTTCTATCTGCCTCTCCTTCTGGGCAGTTGCTTTAGACTTCGATCATGACGTAATTGTACCCCTTTAATGTGAATAGAGTAGTTTTATTTAGAAAAAAAAGAAAAACATAATAAAAATAAACCTATAAAAATAAAAATGACCCATGGTATTTATTCTGAACATACCCTATTTAAAGGGTGAAATTAAATTAGCCTAGATCTATTTTAACTCTGGAACTAAGAAGCGTGGACAAAGAATAAATCTCTTTTCACTCTAAAAAGTGTTTTCATCTAAAGAGATTAAAACATTTTTGATATTTAGATGTGTTAAAATATTTTTGATATTTAGATGTGTTAAAATATTTTTGATATTTAAATGTGTTAAAATGAAATCTAGACTAGTTATATTAATATCCAACTTTTTAATTTTATCATACATTTTACAATTATAAAATCAATTAATATAATTTTTTAATAATATATTATTATGTTTATAGAACACTTTTAATTATTAAAATATAATAATAATAACCATATAATAAAATAAAAATATATATAATATTTATATAATTGAAATTTCAAATATAATTAAGTTGTTTAGCCCCACGGGGGTAGGCGAGTTGGTAATCGCATGGCTGTGTAGTTCATCTGTAAAGCGGACTCCGTATTTGAGGTGACAAGTTCAAATCCCTCGGACTTACCTTGGTGACACGTTATAGCGGGCACGCGCGGAGCCCAGGGGTCACGCCCCCAATCTTTTTTTTCTTATTGGGAGGGTGCGACACCACCATGCATACTATTTACTCAATAACTATGCATATGGACTACGCCTCAACCGATATAAACATGGTTTAACTGTTAACTTATAACCATAGAAAAGCATTAATCTTCATAATTCATCATAAACCATTCTTAACATTTCATGTGCAATTAAACCGAACAACAATTGCAAATAACCGTATAGAATGGGAGGGGAAACTTCCGGTAAAGTCTGCCCACATATATTATTTCAATTTTCTTCAATAATATAATACAAGGAAAGTGTGCCTGGCGTAACCCGGGGCCACACTTAATTGCAATGAAGGCGTAGACAGCCTTTTTACCGTATGCTAGATTTCCCCACGGAGGGCGCTCAACCAATGCGCAAGACCTCCGTCTCAACCCAGCATAAATCTGTCCACCGCCTACTCGTCTTCGGCCTTTACCAAATCTCATTCAACCAACTGCACCTATTCCCTTTGATTCTTATGCGCATAAGACATGCGTATTAATCCAAAGATCTACACCCTTTTGATTATATGCGAGCTCCTCTTTGAAGACCGAATGCTTGATGGTTCGAATGAGCTCAAAGCTCATCATACTTATACCCATTCTTCGTGGGTTTTGGGAGGGGCGCCCAGCCTTAAGGCCGACCCCTGAGTTTCCCACTCAATGCCCCAAGCATTTATTTTCATGCGTCGACTTGTTGATCCTCGGCAATGCGTATAAGCCATGGTCCAACACTTAGCCCACGTAGGTGTTGTCCTCTTCGTCGCACTCTTCATCGTTCGCTCATCGCTGCCTTCATCGTTTGTCCGCCATCCATCGTTCACTGTCTCTTTCATAAGCGGAGGGCGCCTGCCCGTGCGCACCCGCACGACGATCTGCCACCGCACTGCTGTATGTGTCATCTCGTGCTGTCGGGCAGGTGGGAATCCATACACAGCCCACCATCCTCGCACCCATAACACTTTGTTGGAGGGCGTTTGCCCGTGCGCTCCTGCACGACGGACCCCCGCTCAATTATGCATGTCGTTTTGTCCTTCGGGCGGGCGGCATCTCCACACGACCCACCGCCGAACTGTTGTCAACCGCAGGTATCTGCCCATGCACGTTCGCACGACAGACCACCACTTCACTGCCGATGTCCATTCGTTGTGTCGTCGGGCGAGCGCTCCTCGCTCGGCCCGTGACCTCGACACGCACTACCTGACGTTCATGCGGGCGGGTATGCCTGTCCAACCGCCAACCCGTTTTGTTGGGCATCACTTGTGTACACGCGTTGTCCGGCGTTCAAGCAGGGCGGTATGCCTCTGCACTACCGCGCCTGTCATCCCTGTTCACCAATGTCGCACTACCGCGCACCCGTCCGTTTACCATCGACCCCTCACTCGGTCTCTACCCGGCTTTCACCCGACTCGGCGGGTATACCTGCTGTATCTCCCATGTTGGTCCGTTGCGTAAACCCGATTCTCTCTTTGCTGTTGGGTGGGTGGGTGCCTTACGCCCGACCCACGACCCACCATTGTCATATCTGTTGTTTCTGCGTTTGGGCGGGCAGGTGTGCCCTGCACGACCCGCGCCCGACTTCGTCCTGCAACCAACGTTTGTCCGAACTGTAGTCTGTCCTCCGCTCCGTCCTTGCCCAATTCGGCGAGCTTGCCCGCTACGGGTACCATGCCTAGTTCATCAGGTTAAAATGCCGCCCATCGTGCATGAGGCGCCTACCCGTCGTGCGGAGCGCCCGTTCACCGTCGTGCACGTCTTCCCGGTTTTCTAGGGAGTTACATTCTCCCCCACTTGAAAACATTGTCGTCCCGACAACACACCATCCTGGCAACCTTCTACCAAGACCGTCATCATCCTTAATGTAGACCCCCATAAAGCAATGTCTCCATCAGGTCATCAGTTCCAAGTGCTATACATCCCGGTCATGTGTCAACACTCGTCCTACGATCCCATGCTCAGGTCCATGGGAACCCCATCTTTCTGCCGCATGTCTGGATCATCAACCTACCCAACCATGTTGAGGGCTCACTACTTTGAGCAGCCAACAGTGAGCCCCATCTTCTATGTCCTCTAAGAAGATGTGGAGGGGGATGAGCCGGGAGGCTCTCCCCTACTAATCAGCTCGATCCATCTATCAGGATCTTCAACCTCCATCTGTCGTAGATATGCCTCCCGATCTTCCTTCTGGATGTTCGGCGTCACATATGCCTCGTTCTCATCGTCATCGTCTTCCACTAGCTCTAGCCTTCTTGATAAATCCAAGATGCTATCTGATAGTGACCGAATGACTAGTGATTGCTCTGCAAGCTTTGCCTCAACAGTAGACAACCGCTTGTTTGTCTTGTCTTCCATCTGCATACCTCCTAATTTACGATCAGGTTTTGTCACACCAATGGTTGGGACACCAATGGGCACATCCTCCCTTCCATCATAAATGAAGAACTTCCTTAGATGTGGTACAACCATAGCCTCAAATTGCTTCATGAATTCCATCCCCAATACGGCCTCATAATCATCAATCCACACTATGGTGAAGTCCACTTTGCCGGTCCACTCACCAAGTGTGGTGTCCACCTTTTCAGCTATGCCAAGGATTTCCATAGGAGGAGAGTTCACTGTCTTCATATGTGCCTACACCGGTACAAATTTCAACCCAAGTCTCCTTGCGGTATCTTCACTCATGAAGTTGTGTGATGCCCCGCTATCAACCATAGTGATCACCTCGGCCTCACCCAACTTCATCTGAACATACTCCAGTCTGTTCCTTTCCTGATCCCTCCCAGAAGTCACCTCCGTAGTAGCAGAAGCACCCAGTATCTGCATCATTCCTATAGAAGCATTATCATCCTCATTGGATTGTGCAGCAGCGGCCACCTTTGGTTTAGATGGGAAATTCTTAACCACATGTGGTTCTACACATAACCAGCGTTTCAAAGGCTTCTTCTCCTTCGGATTATCATCCGGCTCCGAAGCATCATCCTTTTTCTTTTCTTTTGGTTTATCGGACTTCTTTTTCTCATTAGAAGTCTCATCATAGTGGTCCACTAATCTGTCGATCGCAGCGAAGGCCTCTTCAAGCGTCCTTATTTTCTGTCTCTTCACCTCATTATGGGCCCAAGGCTTCAACCCAATAATAAAGTTAAAGACTTTATCCCTTTCTGCCATGTCGAGAAGTTCTAGGGCTACACTTGAGAACTCTCGCTGATACGCTTGTAAGCTTCCGGTTTGTTTGATGAACTTAATTTTCGTCCTTGCCTCCCATGTTTCGTCTTGAGGACTAAAATGGGTCTGCAAGGTTTTTTTCATGTCTTCCCATGAGGTGATGTCATCAGCATTGCCATTAATCATCTGATCCACCCTCCTTCGCCACCACATCTTGGCATCATTTGTAAGGAATTGAGCGACCACCTTGACTTGTGCCTCCCCATCTGGTAGACCCAATCTTTCTAGGTACTGCTCCATGTCCCATAGGAAGTTGCCAAGAGTTTTTGCGCTCCTTGTGCCATCATAAGATTCCAGCTCTTTGACCTTTACATGAGGCACCCCTATACCTGAGTTGTGTCTCACGGCCCTCTTCAATACGAAAATCTCATCTTTGGCTTCTTCAAGAGCTTTACTTGTTTTGTCAAGAGCCCCTTTCAAGTTCATGATCTCTGCAAGACCCTGATCCCTTGATTCTTTGACCTCTTTGACCCTTCCTTCAAGTTTTGTACACAAGAAATCAGTGTACTCGTACTGCGTTTTGAGTTCATCATGCTGTGTGCGGAGTCCTTCGAGCTCTTCCTTGACTTTGGAGATGGCCTCTCGCTCCTTAGTAAGTGAGTCCACCTCTTGGTTCCAAGAATTCTCCAAAGACTCCATCCTCACAAGTACCTTTTCCATGTACTCAAGAGTAGCATCCCTCACCGTGTCCTTCATCGCATGATTGGACCTAGCTTGAGAGTTGGACGCCATCTTCTTACTTTTCTGTGACCTAGTGTCGACCATTCACTGTTTGCACCAAATCACCTGCAAGAACCTTGTTTCCATTTTCACGAGCAACCCTGCTCTGATACCACCTGTCACGCCCTCAATCTTTTTTTTCTTATTGGGCGGGTGCGGCACCACCGTGCATACTATGTACTCAATAACTATGCATATGGACTACGCCTCAACCGATATAAACATGCTTTAACCATTAACTTATAACCATAGAAAAGCATTAATCTTCATAATTCATCATAAACCATTCTTAACATTTCATGTGCAATTAAACCGAACAACAATTGCAAATAACCGTATAGAATGGGAGGGGAAACTCCCGGTAAAGTCTGCCCACATATATTATTTCAATTTTCTTCAATAATATAATACAAGGCAAGTGTGCCTGGCATAACCCGAGGCCACACTTAATTACAACGAAGGCGTAGACAGCCTTTTTACCGTATGCTAGATTTCCCCACGGAGGGCGCTCAACCAATGCGTAAGACCTCCGTCTCAACCCGGCATAAATTCGTCCACCGCCTACTCGTCTTCGTCCTTTACAAAATCTCGTTCAACCAACTGCGCCTATTCCCTTTGATTCTTATGCGCATAAGACATGCGCATTAATCTAATGATCTGCGCCCTTTTGATTATATGCGAGCTCCTCTTTGAAGACCGAATGCTTGATGGTTCGAATGAGCTCAAAGCTCATCATACTTATACCCATTCTTCGTGGGTTTTGGGAGGGGTGCCCAGCCTTAAGGCCGACCCCCGATTTTCCCACTCAACGCCCCAAGCGTTTATTTTCATGCGTCGGCTTGTTGATCCTTGACAATGCGTATAAGCCATGGTCCAACACTTAGCCTGCGTAGGTGTTGTCCTCTTCGTCGCACTCTTCATCGTTCGCTCATCGCTGCCTTCATCGTTTGTCTGCCATCCATCGTTCGCTGTCTCTTTCATAAGCGGAGGGCGCCCGCTCGTGCGCACACGCACGGTAGTCTGCCACCGCACTGCTGTATGTGTCATCTCGTGCTGTCGGGCGGGTGGGCGTCCATACACAACCCACCATCCTCGCACCCATAACACTTTGTTGGAGGGCGTTTGCCCGTGCGCTCCTGCACGACGGACCCCCTCTCAATTATGCATGTCGTTTTGTTCTTTGGGCGGGCGGCGTATCCACACGACCCACGGCCGAACTGTTGTCAACCGCGGGTGTCTGCCCGTGCAAGTTCGAACGACAGACCACCACTTCGCTGCCGATGTCCATTCGTTGTGTCGTCGGGCGAGCGCTCCTCGCTCGGCCCGCGACCTCTACATGCACTACCCGGCGTTCAGGCGGGCGGGTATGCCTGTCCAACCGCCAACCCGTTTGGCTGGGCACGACTTGTGTACACGTGCTGTCCGGCGTTCAGGCGGGGCGGTATGCCTCTGCACTACTGCGCCTTTTATCCCTGTTCAGCAATGCCGCGCTACCGCGCACCCGTCAGTTTACCATCGACCCCTCACTCGGTCTCTACCTGGCCTTTGCCCGACTCGGCGGGTATACCTGCTGTATCTCCCGTGTTGGTCCATTGCGTAAACCCGATTCTCTCTTTATTGTTGGGCGGGTGGGTGCCTTACGCCCGACCCACGACCCACCATTGTCATATCTGTTGTTCCGGCGTTTGGGCGGGCGGGTGTGCCCTGCACGACCCGCGCCCGACTTCGACCCGCAACCAACGTTTGTCCGAACTGTAGTCTGTCCTCCGCCCGGTCCTTGCCCGACTCGACGAGCTTGCCCGCTGCGGTTACCATGCCTAGTTCGTCGGGAGAAAATGTCGCTCGTCGTGTATGAGGCGCCCGCCCGTCGTGCGGAGCGCTCGTTCACCGTCGTGCACGTCTACCCGGTTTGCTAGGGCGTTACACAAGGGGTTATAGTGGTGGAAGCCAGAATCGACCCCGTGTCACGCGAGTTGCGAGGTTGTCCCAGTTGCCGATTCCTCTCTAAAAAAAAATGAAAAAATTTCAAATATAATTAAACCAATATTTAAAAATTATATCATTAAATATTAAAAAAATATCATTTCAAAACTATCTAAATAATAATAATAAAATAATAATAATAATAATATACTATTTTATTTAAAGCATATTATTATCCAACATAACTTTATGTTGGATATGTTTTAAGGTTAAAGTTATGTTGGATAGTAATATGCTTTACATAAAATAGTATATAATTAATATTATTTAAAATTTTCCTTATATAGCTTTTGAAATGATAGTTTTTTTTTAATGTTTAATGATATAATTTTTAAATATTGGTTTAATTATATTTGAAATTTGAATTATATAATATTTTATATAATTTTTATTTTATTATATGTTATTATTATTATATTTTAATAATTAAAAGTGTTCTATAAATATAATAATATATTATTAAAAATATATATATTAATTTATTTTATAATAGCAAAATGTATGATAAAATGAAAAAGTTGGAAATTAATATAACTAGCTTAGATTTCATTTTAACACATCTAAACATAAAAAATGTTTTAATCTTTTTGGATGAAAATTTCTTTTAAATTGAAAAGAGATTTATTCTTTGTCCATGGTTCTTAGTTTCAGAATTAAAATGGATCTAGGCTAATTTAATTTCACTCTTCAAATAAGGTATGTTCAGAATTAATATCATGGGCCATTTTTATTTTTATTTTTATCTATATACGTATATTTTATATTTTGATTTTTGATTTCATTTTGAACTAGGTTAAAATACTTAAAGTACAATTAATCTTTTTATTTATTTATTTATTTTTATTATTATAATTTGTTTGTCTATACTAATTTAGGAGAGCACCTCTCAAAAAACAAATATTATATATTTATTATAATTAAAAAACTATTATAATTTAATTTAATAATTTGTTTTATTTCGTATATATATATATATATAATATATTATATATAGGGTTAACTTGGTATATTTAAATGTTTTTAAAATAATAAAAACATTATCATAAATAGTATTTAAAAACTATTTTAATGTTTTGAAGTTAGTGTTATGTTTTAAATAAATTAAAAGGTATTATATAGAAAGCTTCTCTTGCTTTGGAGATGAAAAACCTCTACTAACAGGGTCAACCACTTGAAAGTGAGAGCTTATATGACCCCAAAAAGTGTCCATCATTGGCATGGCACTAACCACTGACTCGCACCCACACAATCCATTGCCAATGAGGCATAATCACTCACATAGATACATGCACACAACAATAAAAGGGTACACACAAACATACACATACCCACAAACATTACACATATTGACTCACAATGTGACATGTTTACACACAACACATTTATTAGATTTATTATGAATATTTGACATAACATTATATTAGGCATGTGATGAAGATTGAGTATAGAATTATGATGTTGACAATTACATTTATTTTATAAGTTAATTAGTATGTTATGAAAATTGAAAAGTATTTTTTTTTTTTCTAAAGATTTTTTTTTTTTTT